>JAZHYW010037215.1:0-45472 GCA_037355805.1 Ixodes ricinus
AGCGGTGTCCGAGGCAACCAAGCACGACAGGGAGCCAGGGACCGGGGCAGGGTGCAAGTCAGGAACGCAGGAGAGCCGGTGGTAACTCTCTAAAACTGTTTAATTACATAATTACAGCATATGTACAAACAGAGAGAGCACGACGCAGTCGCGCTCCGTTGCTGCTTATATAGGGTTCGGTTTTTCGTCGCAGCCAATCCATGCAGCGTCGAAATCCGTGACATCATCGGGCCCCGCCCCTGCACGTCTCACACGAGCACATACACGAGGGACGCCCCCACACTCACACACAGAGGTCACCACTGGGTCTCGTTGTCCGCCGAGCTGTCGCCGTAGACCCAGAGAGAGGCAATCCTGTGACCTTGCCTTCGAGTCAACAAAGCACCGTCGAGCCAGCGGCCAGGATTAGCAGAAATTCCCCCGGTCGGGCAAGAGGGAAGGGACACCTGCTTTTCGGGGCCTTCATTGTCCAGCTGGCTAGAGGCGACGAAGGCGCGCTGGCCGAACGGGTTGCCACGTAATCCCCTTGGCGCCGTCTGACTCGAGAGGAACCAACCCGTCAGTCTCCCGGAAACGCAGTCGCGCGGCCCGTTGTCTTGGTGCGGCCGGGCGTCACTGTGACGAGGGATCAGCAGCTTCCAAGCGTGGGTTGGGCTCGGTCGCAGCGGGAGGGTGACCTTGGGACCAGGTGTTGCTAGATGAAACGGCGTCGGGGACCAACCGCTCCTTTTCGTCGACCTGGGGCGCCGGAAAGACTCGCCTAATCGACGGCGCGCCCCGACGCCGGTCCGGCACAACAGCACCTCCGCCGACAAGAAGTGCGTCTGGAGGATGAGCAGACAGCAACCGCTCCTCCGAGAGACGCGGTCTCGCTGCTGGGGGTTCTCGGCAGAAGTTCAGGCCTCGTCCAATCTGGGAAGTGGAGCGACGAAGACCAACAACCCCAAACCAAAACTCCGAGTAGGCCAGTGCCCAGTTCCCCATGCTTCCGATCCGCCAGACCATTTCAAAAGAATACAACACCTCATAAGATATGTCTAACAGTTACCTACAAAAGAAACATCCCTATTGAAAATATCTCTTCTGGGCCGTTGCATAGGCACGAAAAGTCGGACACCCGTGAAAATAAATGCAAATCAATCGCTCCACTAAAGCCGACTACCGGGACAGTCATATCTCCGAACATGCGGCGTAAGCAAGAGAAATCAAATTTTGACCCACAAAATTTTTGATGACGACTACAGCCGCTCATCATTCTCATCCCCGTTCCTCAAAAGCTTCGGCTGAGCCCGTCCGCATTTCCATTGAGCTTTCCTCTTTCGGTCCTTGTACTGCCTGTACAGCACGCCTGACCTGGTCTGGAAAGCGATGTTTTTGTTCGCTACGCCTTCCTTCTCACTTTTGTGGAGATCTCTAAGGGAGGGATCGCTCTCTTGTTCCGCGATGAGTGTCGGCCTGTCTAACCCTGCCAAAGCCTGAAAGCTAGTGGAGGCGGGAGAGAGAAGTATGCCGTCCCCTTTCCCGTGGTCGGCAGTTCGCTCTCCCCTTTCGATTTCGGGTTCTGTGTTTTGACCCGGCGCGCTGTCAAACTCCCCGGGAAGGTCCGGCTGGTCGCTGGGTTTCACGGATGAGGAAGCCCCATCGACCGAGTCATACTGCAATTGTCCCGCTAGTGCACGCGCCTTTGAACGCGTCAGTGCCAACACGGTCTCATGTGAGAAGCTCAATCCCCTTTCTAGCAGCAGCTGTTCTGACTTATTAGAAAATAAGTAGGGGTACGGCAACGGGAGGCCGCTGGAGACTGCCGCCTCGGTTTCGAGGACTCCGAACGGTCCTGTGATCAAAACTTTGGCCACGGGTAAGCAAACGCCTTGCTCTTCGACCACTTGCCGAATCCAGGCGCAGTCTCCAGTGTAGTCCCCGGTCCGCACGTAGGAGGGGTGCACGACATCCATTGTTGCCGCTGAGTCTCGAAGTACTTTACACGTTTTACCATTGACAACCATTTGTCGCGTGTACGGCTCTAAGAGCCTATCATTGTCTTCGTTCTCGCGGACATAGTGAAACGCCACTTTCTTCGCACAGTTGGCCGCGAAGTGACCCGGTTCTTTACAGTTAAAACAAACTGCCGGCTTCCTTTTTTCGAAGGTTTTGGTGTTTTCGCCGTTTTGTTTAGCCGTGTCACTAACCCTCCCCTCTCCTGCCTTGTCTACCTTTTTTTTTGGCTCCTCAAATGACCGCTCCCTAGCAGACTGCCCTGGGAAAGCCCCTCTCGCCTCGTTCTGTTTAGACGAGAAAGCTTTCCGACTTTCTCTGTCCCCCTGCGCCTTAGCGTTACCAGGGCGATCCTGTTTCAGAGCTCTCCTCATCGCGTGCTCCTCCGCAAGTTCAGCGGCTTTCAGCAGATTAGGCTCGGTTAGCCTGTCTTGAACCCAGAACATCGCGGCCTCTGGGAGTTCGCGGAAGAACTGTTCCGTCGCGATACACTCGACCACCTTGTCGTGGTCTCCGTGTGCCCCGGCACTCTTTAGCCACTCCACCAAATCTGCCCTCAAGTTGTACGCGAACTCTGGATATGATTGAGCTGGCTTCCTAGATGCCTGACGGAAGCGTTGGCGAAATGCCTCCGTGGACAAGCGATATTTCTTGAGGAGCGCGGCCTTTACTTGGTCATAGTTGTCGGCATCCTCACGAGTTAAGCGTGCGATCACGTCTGCCGCCTCGCATGGGAGAAGCGTCAACAGCTTCTGGGGCCATGTTTCGCGCTGAAATCGCACCTTCTCGCAAGTTCGTTCAAAGTTTACGAGAAACAATCCGATATCTTCCCCCAGCTTATAAGGCTGAAGGAGATCCTTCATCTTGAACCTTTCCGTTGGTTCAACACTAGCTACTTCTCGAGCGGGAGACTGGGCTTCCAGTTTCCTCATTTCTAGCTCGACTTTTCGCAGCTCTAGCTCATCGGCTCGCCTTTTCGTTTCGCGTTCCTCCTTGTCCTTCTCGAGAAACTCTTTTTCTCGTTTTAGCTCCACACACTCTAAAAGTTCCTCCTCGCTAATTTCTGCGGCGCGGATGAGTTTTATAATGTGCGGCTTTCGTTTCGCTTGCCCCAAATCAATCCCCAATTCAGTACAAACATGTACCAACTCTGGCACACGCAACGTCTCCAGATCCATGACTTCCTCAGTGTTCGGCTCCCTTACTTTAAAAGAAAACTATCGCGTCAAAGTACAAACTTTACTCTGGCGGATACAATTTTCCCCAGCCCCTACCAACACGACTAACGGCTGCTAGGTCTGGCAAATCAAAAGCAAGAGGGCCTCCAGGCACTCACCCACTGCAGGAGTCATGGTCCGGTGAAGTCGAATCCCGCCGCTGCCATCCAGTTGTCGAGACCGAGCGGTGTCCGAGGCAACCAAGCACGACAGGGAGCCAGGGACCGGGGCAGGGTGCAAGTCAGGAACGCAGGAGAGCCGGTGGTAACTCTCTAAAACTGTTTAATTACATAATTACAGCATATGTACAAACAGAGAGAGCACGACGCAGTCGCGCTCCGTTGCTGCTTATATAGGGTTCGGTTTTTCGTCGCAGCCAATCCATGCAGCGTCGAAATCCGTGACATCATCGGGCCCCGCCCCTGCACGTCTCACACGAGCACATACACGAGGGACGCCCCCACACTCACACACAGAGGTCACCACTGGGTCTCGTTGTCCGCCGAGCTGTCGCCGTAGACCCAGAGAGAGGCAATCCTGTGACCTTGCCTTCGAGTCAACAAAGCACCGTCGAGCCAGCGGCCAGGATTAGCAGAAATTCCCCCGGTCGGGCAAGAGGGAAGGGACACCTGCTTTTCGGGGCCTTCATTGTCCAGCTGGCTAGAGGCGACGAAGGCGCGCTGGCCGAACGGGTTGCCACGTAATCCCCTTGGCGCCGTCTGACTCGAGAGGAACCAACCCGTCAGTCTCCCGGAAACGCAGTCGCGCGGCCCGTTGTCTTGGTGCGGCCGGGCGTCACTGTGACGAGGGATCAGCAGCTTCCAAGCGTGGGTTGGGCTCGGTCGCAGCGGGAGGGTGACCTTGGGACCAGGTGTTGCTAGATGAAACGGCGTCGGGGACCAACCGCTCCTTTTCGTCGACCTGGGGCGCCGGAAAGACTCGCCTAATCGACGGCGCGCCCCGACGCCGGTCCGGCACAACAATCCTCAAGCTCCAAATGACGCTCCAGTTTCTGCAGTTCGCGTGCAGACCAAACTTTTCGTCCTATTTCCGTGCCCTGAATGTCCGTCATCGAATTAAAAAGCAATTCAAATACCCTACAATGAAACTAGGAGACGCATCGATTGATGGACATCGAGGTTGTTAAAAAGAGAATGCGACAAACCGTGGCTCGAGGGGCATAAACGTTAATAAGCCTGTACTTTATGGCCTGAAAACAAAATCAAAACTGATCACCCGACCGTGAGTATCGAACAAATAGGAGACATGACGCAGCAGTTTATGGTTCAAAACTACAATACCTACGCCGCACGAACGCAGTGATCCAAAAAAAAAAGTAACCCGGCAGAAAAAGCAGCCTTACATTCTACAACCACACGCTGGCTGAAAAACATAGTTTCCTGAAGGCAGAGGATATCGTCGAGCTTCGTATGGCAAAGTGCAATCTCTCCGTCTGCTTCGCCCTGGTCGCAAAAGTCACGAACGTAAAGGAAATAATCGAAGGCTGGGCTGGAAAAAGAAAACGAAAAATAAAATAAAATTGAAACAGTACCTTGTAACGTCTACTCATTAAAAGACCTCAGCCAAGCTGAAAGCGGTGTCACGTGATCTCGGTCGCGGCTTCTTGGGACGATAACCAGCCATCTCTGGGCTTCGAGAGGAACGAGAGTTGCTCTTTGAGATGAGGCGCTTGGCGTCATGGGCCTGACCCCGGCATGCGTTTGTCGGGTCCGAGTTTTTCGAGGGGCCCGACTGGTCCGTGATATCCGAAGGGTCAGAGGGGTCGGTGCTGTTAGTGGAGTCGTTGTGGCCTGCCGTCGTTGGCGCCGCCGAAGTACAACTGGGGCTCCCAAAGACCTGAGGGAGGGGTTCCCCGCCGCAGGCGCGACTCCTGCATGCATGATGACGAGGCGCTCGCTGCTGCAGTAGACACCTAGGGCCTTTCCGTCACCTCGCTCCACGGGTGTAAGTATCCGCAGCAGACAAGACTGGGCGCCGGTGCGACGGGTTGGCGTCCGGGGTGGCCCTCGCACCCGCCGCGTCCGAAAAGCAGGAACCGTGGGGCGGTCAGTCCCCCTGACAACTCGGACCAGGGAGTTCTCCGCTGACATTAGCTTGGGGCTAGGTTGAGGTCGTGGGCGCTCCAGTCTGGGCGGCTGGGCCAAGGAGGGGAGTGACGCCATGTGCTGGGGGACAACGCAGGAAACTGGGACGAGGCTGTCCCAGCGGCCATGGACGAATAGCTCCGCCCAGCCACGCCGCCCTCAGTCGCGCGGGAGCCGCCGCACCGGCGGCAGTTGGACGTGCAAACCGCCTGTGGCGTGTCCAAAAACAGCGCTCCGGCCGCTGTGCTCTTTCGTGCAGTTGACTCGAATGTGTCCTTCCAGTCGGCACCGCCGGCACACCCGCGCTTGACACCCGGGAAGTCGAAGGTCGCCCGGTGGCTTCCGATACGAAGAAAGTTCGGGACCGGGTCCGACTCTTTCGTTTCGATTCTCATCGTCTGTTCCGGTCTTCACGGTTGGTGTACTGGGCGCTACATATGCATGCGTGAATTCCAAGACTTTCCGTGAGCGGACAGGGCTTGGACCAGCAGGTCGTTGCGCGACATAGGTGGGCAGGAAGATGCGAGTGACGTTCGTCACCTGCGGTCGGGCTGGAACAATGGGGACTTGCGTAGAAGCGATGGTGACGACGCCGGCTTCGTTGAGCTTGGCGGCGGCGAAACGGTCAGTTGATAACGATTTCAAAGCCTTGCGGAAAAGGTCCTGCGCAGGCTGCGCCGAACAAACTTCAAGGAGTCCGGCAACATCGGTGACCGCATGGATAATATTGTCCGGCTAGGTGCAACAAAGGCACGACTTTGCCCAAGCGCACGAGCCTTCGGCGGTGGGGAGTACGGCGCCGACGCAGAAGCCATGACGCTGCGTCTCGACACGCTGACGACGGCTGCCAACCCCCGTCTCCCAAGCGGACGCGCCGCGAGTTACCACCAAAGTTTGGATGCCCCCAAGTTGGGACGGGCTACCTGAAACACACCGGTGAGACACGGTTCTATAAAAACAGCATTAACTGTGCCGCAAAACCTTGTACACTAAAATGTCAGGAAAACATCATGCTACTGTCATTTTGAACTAATCTCCAATAAAATGTCTCACAACAAGAGCTTTTTCTTTAACGCTTTCTAAATGCTCATGGTGACCACAGTAAAGGAAAAAGATTGAGCCGCCATCTTGGCGTCTCGAGCCTGTGAGTGTCGGTACTCTGGGAACATTCAGTGACTCTAGTGGGAACCAGCCCGGGGAATTGCGGGGTCGCCCTTCACGAAAACTGCCGGTGCCTCGAGCGTGCAGGCGCAGCCAGAGTGGGCGTCACAAACTAACGAGCGCATTTTAAAGCTCAGGCTGGTCAGGCGTTTTGACGAGACGCCGTTCTTACGGTGGCAGTGGCGCTAGACGAAACCCCGATGTTCCGACGCATGCAATGACCATCCGAGCAGACAAACTCACACGCGAAAGCGAATCGAAAGCGTAACGAAAATTCCGTGAAAATCCTCAGATGCGTGCTCAGGGGGACACACAGGCACGACTAGGATGCCACAACGATAGCGAATTATGTGATCCCAGAGTTGTTGTCGCTGTGGCGGACGTTATGTAATAGACTACATGCACTCGGATTTTGTGCTTTGTTGCCTCTTTCACCTACTTGTGAGAGTCAAGCTCAGTCACAAGGACTCGTAGGCTGCCACACGTAGATTCCCTCGTCCCGTGTAATACTGTACCGCATAGTAACAGCGAAGGAGAAAGTGATTTATTTGAAAGAGGAAGAGTATAACCTAAGCTGAATGATGCTTGCTTGCCACAGGGTAACAGCAAGAACAAGCACCAATTTATAGTTCGTTTACCCTTAGCGGGCAGTGCCGTGGGAACTACGTGCTCGTTAACCAGTCCACCGTCGTCTTTCATCACGCTGATCAAGCTGTCATAATAAGGCGGGCGGGGGGGGCGAGCTATAAAAGACAGACGACAGATGTTTCTGTCGAGCACGTTGTTTCCACTGCACTGTCGGCTTCATGGCGAACGTAGCATAGTGCACTCTAGAGGCACTCGACGGGCCTAAATGGATGACTGCCGACCACGGGTCGCGTTGAGCGTCTTGGGACATGCCAGTCACGCAGATGCACCGGAGCCGGGCCATCCGCCCACCGGCGACATGCCCGCTCCGTCACGACCGAAAAAAGACCCGGTCTTCTTCCATCGATGTCCGACCGGAGACCCCTCTGAGAGGCAGGGGCGTGCACAATGCGCCCTCTTCGCAAGTAACGCGGCAGGGGACAGGCAGCACGGCCCCAGGGGGACAATTGGGAGTCCCCCGAAAGAGCTGGAGGCATCCATCGATCGAGGCCCAAGCGCGCCCCAACCGGCCGCTCGACGCGGAAGCCCCGGGCAGACCACGCTCCGTTCAGTACGCCGCGGGCCGCCACGTCCCGCGGTCATCGGGTCTCAAGACAGCCCAGAGGTGCGCTCGACCGCACTCCGTTTGTCAGTGCACGTTGGACCAATCTGGCCGAATGAACGCCTGTCGCCGTAGTAATGTTTTTTCTCCGTGTACGTTGGCTTTCCCTAATCCCCCCGGACAAAATCCATCTCGTGCTATCGCCCTCTCGGTCCCTTTATTGACCAGTTCGCCGTGCAGCGTCGTTCAACAAGTGACTGTTGTCTTGCCGTCGTCAGCTTGAGACACGCCAGGCATATAGCGGAAGCCCCAATAGACTTGGCAAACTTCTTTTTATTTGTTTTGTTTGTTTTGGGATTGTTTTGAGGCTTGAAGGAGAAAAAAGTTACTCAGGACTTGTGAACTTCGACGTCCATGCGCAGACGACGACCTGATCACGGCGTGTGGACCGTGGGATATGCCAACTCGGCTGGACGACTTGTGGTGAGTATAATGCACCAAATGGGCCCTGTTCTAACTGAATATCAAATAATTGAAGCCTGCGTTGCATTTCTAAATGTGTTAGCCTATAAGTTTAGACTGCGATGAATTACCCAATTTAGAGTTTTATCGGAGTGGTCTTTACTATTATTCAGGATCTAGTATTTCGTTCGCGTTCGTTCGATGATAGGTAATTTGTTTTCTTTCCTGGGATGGTTTATGCAAGGGCGTCTCATCTCCGTCGCCCAAATGATATTTTATAACCGAGACGAGAAAAATAAATATTATTTTCAATCTTGCCTTTTCTACTCTAAATAAAAAGACTAGCCCTCACCCTGGGGCATTGTGCGTCAGCGAAGAGCTACTTGACGACGTTATGGCACATATAAAGCGGAGTTGTTCAGACTCAATAAGACACGCACCATTCGCAAATAGCGACGTGACGTCCTTTATACAAACCGGTGATACGGCGCGCAATAAACAAGATCAGATGTAGGCAGGGGAATGGACGAGGTTGAACTTATAACTAAACATTTATTGGTATCACATGCAACGAAGAAAGCAACGGCAACCATGATCGCCCCAACACGTGCTCAAAACTATTATTGTGGTACTCCAACTTTGCATTCATCCTGCCTAAACGTCGCTGGATATTCAAGAAGGCAATAAAGCACCCCTCGAAGTTCCTTGGTACATACTAAACCATAATGCGCTCAAAACTAAAAATATTGGCCTTTTTTTAATGCGTACAACGAATGATTATGTGAGTAGTATCATGTGCCAATGATGAACCAGTTTAAACCACAATGGTGCAAACAACTTTTAGCCAAGCATTGCAGCATGACTATTGGGGATCTAGATCATTCGTTCGCCTCGTAGGCTAAGATGATTAAACAAATGCCAGAGATGAGTGCTCTGAGCGCATCACAGCGAACACGCAAAAACCCGCATGCAATGGTGTGCGATTTAATTATCGAGCTAATGCGTCCGAAGCTGTAATACAGTGCCGTAATACTGTGCTGATCAGTGCCAGTGTGAAAAAAAGATGCTCACTTTTTTTAATAATTACGTTGATAAAACAGACGACACAGCAGCAGGATAATATATGCGAGCTGCTCATTACCTGGAAAATACAAATCTCCTAGGCACACTCTCAAGAATCTATTTTTTACGACTAAAGCGCTACAGACAGCGGCCCGCAAAGTGCAGTTGGAAGTCATTTTTAATGTTTGTTTTTTTGTGCAGATTTTTATTTTTCATAATTGTACGAAAGTTCCTAAAACATGGGTGCACTAACCTGATTGTTAAAATGCTATTTTGAACCCCTCATGCCCATCTTTGGGTAAATATCTCTCGATGTTTTCCTTGTTTATTCTTCTCAAAGTCCCATAATGTCATCGCATCGACGGCTACTTGATCTTGAATAAAACAACATGAGGGTCAGCTAAAGTTAGGATCGCTGCTATAATTCACATTTTTTTGTTTGTGTGTTGTTCAAAAGAAACTTTCTTAACATCTCAGTGTGCACCAGTCAGCGCTTCGAGGGAGACATTACTTCGGTGGGTTTGGTGTCCCTTTCTTTCTGGCACACCATAAAGCGGCTAAACTTGTGAATGAAATACTTTTATTTATATTTAAAAATAAGGACGGTGGCATTGAACCTACAAGGTAGATTTCATTCTCCGATACCTCGCGCGCTAGAATATTTCATAAATTAAATAATTGTACAATTTGTTTTTCATAATAGTTGAATTAAAAATTTATTTATTCTCTGTACTGCTGAGCTGTGGAATTACGCCAGGTGAGGTAGGTAAAAATATCATCTTGAACATAAACACGAAAACACAAAGGATGGGATGGGACATACACTGTTCTGATTAGAAACTGGATTATATTTTCTCTTCCTATTTAATACTAAGTACTTCCTCTTCAAGGAAATCGCACAGGATCCACACATTGTAAATAAGTTAAAAGTTAGAAGTAATCGCACCCGCCCATTCGCTATTCAGTTAACGGAGGCTTAAAGTTCCGCAGATATTGTTTTCATTTTCTCTTGGAGTGCAATCCAGCTGGGTGTTACCTACTAACACCAGAGCCCTTTATACTGAGAGTGTTTGGCCGATGGGCGGAGCTTGTTGCCCGCTAGAACAAGCGGCTTCCGCGATAACACAAAATGCGTTACTTTTTTGTCTAGTTTATTTCTGAGAAAGCGCATAGAGTTCCTATGAGTCAGAGCCACAAAATGGCGGATGGAATTAGTCATCCCCCGGTCGTCAGACTACGCTGCTGGTGTTGCCAGATAACTAATACCTGCCAATTTCTTTTTTTTTGCGATGTCTAATGTTTTAGAAACGTTCACAGCTGTTTGGTAGAACACCAGGTTTAGAAATACAACGGAGGATAAAACCCGACATAGCCTTAAATATCAAATGCGCAATTTTTAGAATTGGATGGTGGCACGACCGAATGAAATCGTGAAAAAATCGAATATATCTGTGCACCTTAATGCATTAGTACGTTTTAATCGTCCTATCATTCGCGCCGAGAGCCATCAATTATGACATCTTTTTTATTGCACGACACGAAATCTCCAACTACAAAAATGAATAAAGAAGGAAGTGAACATCCGCGATTCTTGCAGTTTTTTCTTAGTATAAAACACGCCACCCTGAGAAGTACAGTGATGCGCTGAGAATGCCAAAGTTTAGCCTTTCTTTCGATTAACGATACGGTTCCGTGTCATTCACCCATGGTTATCAGGTCTGAGTGGCGCCAAGGTGCCCCCTTCCTGCCTCTGAGAACTAAAGCCGCGTTCAGACCGCTATTACAAGGCGCAGTCTGCGGACACCGGCTGAGGCGTCTGTTTTCCTGGCATCAAGCTCTCATTGGACGTACGAAAAGCGTCCGAAGACGTGTTCGAAGCATGCGTAAAGCAAACCTGCTTGGAAGATTCTTTAGGCGTGTCCGCCGGTAATTTCCTCATTATGTGGGCAGCGATCATGGCGAGAATCGGTATGATGTCCGAGCAGTGCGGCTTCACGGCTACAGTGGAAACTACTATTTGAGCGCGTTTAGTTTCTCGGAAAGCGTGAGTTGGGCCGACAAGCGGGAATCGAAGGGCGCGTCCAGTCGACGAAAATAAAAGGATCGGACAATGAGCAACCGAAACTTCATGCTCACAGATCCTACGTAGATTCTCTTCTGGAGATTTATCTCTCGCGTCTTCATTCGCTGGAGGCGCTACGTTGAAGCAGCCCCAGTGATTGGTCAGTCGCTCGCTGGGCGGAAAAGCCGTCTCGCGGACGTTTTGAGAGGTTAGTGGAGAATGATACCGATTGCTTCTCTCATTGGTTGATCTGGTTACCGGAGAACCAAAGATTGCACTACTGAGTGCGTCTTGGGACAGTTTAAATGTAGGAAGGCTATTTGGAAAGTCTCAAGTACGATACAGCTGACCCGGAATATATTTTTTATTACGTTTATCGATGTGGCACGAACAATAGTTTTTTTATGAAGTGTCCATATCAGTTTTGAATTCTTTTTATCTCGAGTGAAAGAGAAGGTCACGCCAATCTGCATCCATCGAAATTTGAGAAAAGAAAATGTTGCCGAGTTCTGAATGGCGCGGCGACTAGCCGCCCTTAAACAGCGACGGACATTACGCTGTACGCAAAACATTTGCGAAAGGAATGTAGGTTTTTGTTTGCGGTTGAGATTCCTTTGAGCAGTCGATGTCCGTCACGGGTTTGGTCTCTTCGGGCATGTCGAGATAAGAATTACCCTCTCATTCCTAAGCAGTACTCCCCCGATCTTTTTTCTACCTACATCGATCTTGTAAACACGACATGTTGCATCGACCGGCGCCAAGCAGGACTGGTACGTCGAGGCCGGCTGTGTTCGGCTACTTTCGTCGTTCAGCGAACGGCTTTCCGCATGCCGCCGACGCCTGTCACGGCATTCGCCGAGGCTGGAAGCGGCGTCCTCCGCCGCCTTAACGAGGTCGCTCCTTCGACCGAGCGACCACAAATCCCGGCCAAGTGCTGCGTGGGGAGAGATTTCAAGTTGGAGATTATTCGGAGCATACCTAATCTCGCCGCAACTAGGATTATACTCCCTGACAAATACACGGGGCGTAGCCTATGAATGATGCTTACTTCGGTGTTCTTAAGGGCCGAAATCGTGTTGCCCGTGGAGGGATAAGCAAACTCTCGGCACGCATGGCGTCTCTTAAACTGTCGCTGACTATAAAGTTATTTTATTAAAAAGTGAGAGTTTCGGTTTTTTGTTACACGTAAGTGATGACGACATTATTTACAACCGCTTAAAGGGACCCTTAAACGATTTTGAAATCAAATTTCATCCACTGCACGCCGTAAAAAATCTGAAAAGAAAACCAAAACACAAAAATAGAAAGCCCAAAAAAATTATTATAGAACTTTTTAAAAGAAAAGCGGACCCTTTTATACCTTGTTTCCTTCGAAGGATCTCTGCCTTTCTACTGTGATGCATCCGCGGTGCCACGGCATGTCAGCAAAATCCACATCGCCTATTGGATGAGAACCTACCTCACCAGCACCGCGATCATAAACAACAAATTGCCGGCGAATGTTTCTTAAAATCTTTGTTAAAGATTATTCTGATCTACATTTTGTTGAATAATTAGCGATATGACGGAAATTGCCGAATTTTATAATGCTCGGAGCTATGCACCATCTATCGTGTGCCAAACGAAGCAAGAGAAAGATCAGACTGCGCCTGCGCATAGCCACCTGTCTGCTGAAAATCGTGGCGTCGGTGTTGATGATCTACGTGGTCGGCGTGGTGGAAGCTCATCGTTCCGCGTATAGCGCTATTCTTGACTGAATTCTCGTCACGTGTCGCGATGGTAACCCAGCACGTCCAAGAAGTGAAGACCCATCTACTCGTGCGGTGATGTTGGGGCGGCACCTTCAAGACAGCAGAAACGCTCGTGCCGTCGTCTTTGTTTACTTCGACTACAGTGGTGCTTTCTTAGCATTTGTCTCCTCGAACATCGCCCGGATTTCTTATATTGCGCATTCTATGTGTGTGCTCAAGTTCAAGGTATTACTGGTACGTACTGCATTTAAAGGCGAGTATGAAGGATGCGAATTTTGACGCGTTTTCATTACCCGAGAAAAGTGATTAGTGTTGGCCTTCCTTGAACGATCACAACGTCTATGTGATCACGAAATCATATTTATACGTTGCTACATCTTTGCTAAGATTGCACAGTCTTTTGCAATTGTAGAAAAGGTGTGTGGCGAGATTTGTACTATCAGTAAAGCCGTGTTTTAAGGTCGTGATCGTCCAAGACGGCGTACTGCATATTTTCCTTTTCTTTTTTCATCCACTCTGCCCTGCGAGCCTATCCTGACTAAAGAAAAGTTAATAAAGCTTGAGCCCATAGAAACCTCTGTGCATTTTTTGCTACGCCAGTGAGTGACAGCGCGTTCCCTTCTTTAGAGATACCGCTGAAACGGCTGACGGCGGCGGAGAACCGGCTGTCATGCTGACGACTGTGCTTCGTGCCGGCGTATGAAACCAGTCCCATGCTGTCGTTGTAGCGCCACATATCTAATGGAATTTCGCTCAGCTGCGATGTATCCATGACTGTCATGGTGATGAGAGACACCGATTAAAAAATATGTCGGTAGTATCGGCGCCATCAGCGCAGTAAAACCCTATGGTGAAACCTAACGGCAGCTCGCCGCTAACGCTCCCATTCTCCTAGTGCCGACAGGACTTCTGGTTCCGGTGACAGAGCACGTCACGACCGTCAAAATCACGCCGCGGCTTGTTTTGCGGTGAGTTGGAGATGAAGAAAAATACGATATTTCAATAATTTTTCGTGTAGAAGCTAATAAACCGAAACGAAAACGGATATCTGTCCGGCGTTCAGTGAAGATTAATGGTTTAATGTAGATGTTATTTGGCAAGGGTAAAAAGGTCAATTCATGGTCCCCTTAAAGTCCGCGGCCTGGTAGCGTTTGGCCATCTTGCACTGAGATACGACTATCGTTGACGGCGGCTTCGTTCACCCTTGAGCTGAGACTGAAGCCAACGCCAGAAACACAAGAGCTCGAGGTCGCTGCTTCGAAGCATTCTTCCGCAGGACGACCACTCGCGCTAGAAATGCGGCCGTCTCGAAGCTATGAGAGCCCGGGGAAGCTCGCGCTTGTGGATTTGGTTGCAGTCTCAGCTTAAGTGTGAACGGAGCACTTGGAGCGACGCGATACCTGGTTAAGCGTTTCTGTCGTTACAGACGTTGGCAAGCATGTCGTCCCGACACGGGTGCTCTATGCGTTCAAGCACGCGCAGCATGTGCGTGAACGTAGCTTTGTCAAGTCAGCCATTGCACGTGCTTGCTCACACGAGGAGGAACATGGCGGTCGCCGTACTCCGTTTGCAGTCGTCTATATAGAGCCCCCACCACTGTGCATGTAGCCAAGCGCTTCGAATGAAATTAGACTGTCTGCTTTTCAGTAGCAAGTTATGCGCGCTCTGCTTCCAGCGAATCCCGCCGACACCGGGTGTGGGCACTGCGCAGGCGCATAAACCAGATATCCGTCTGCGCATGCTCTTTGTTTAGAACTCCACAGCGTGTTGATGGCAGAGATTGTTTAAAATGACGAAGCCAAGCAGTGAAATCTGCGGAACTTATCCAGCTAATTACGAGACAAAATCAAAACTTACGCATCCCATAAGGTGAAACACGGCCACAGATGAGGTTTGACGTCGGAGCCGCTATAAGGTGTAATTTCGGAGCAGATGAACCGAATGAACGGTAAAAGTTTGAGCGCGCACCATGATGTCCGCATATATGCGTTTCGTATTAAACCAGGGAACACACCGGACGAAAATTCCATAGCCTTTTCGAGACCAAAGAGGGTGCATTAAGTAGAGAGCCTTTCCTGAACCCGTTAACCAATTTTATTGGACACAAACTAGAACTGCTTTGCGGTAATAAAGAACACTTCAGAAATCTAACGTCCAAGTTTGCAATCCAAGAAACGACGACACTGCGTGTGTTGGCATGAACCGTTCCCTGTCGTTGGTGTGGCTGCCTGAACGTCTTACGCAATGTTTCTTGGACAGAAACTAACACCGCCTTGTGGTCACTGAAGAACACCTAAAAAATCGCGCACTCAAGTTTCGAGCGTTGTAGCTGCACTTAATTTCACGCCCGTGGTTTCGCCGGCTTAACACCCTCCCAGCTTTATTGGTTTTATCGCCCGAGAACCTTTGTGGCATAATCAGCGAAAACGCTTTGTTTTTGTTGTTTCCATTATCAGCAGTCTCATGTTACTGTTGCTATGCGTCGTCATGGTGTCACGTGACAACGTATTGTCACGCGACGTCTGAATGTCACGTGACGGCAGAGAGTGAACTGACGTCATGAGATCACGGGATGAGATCACTGACGTCATTACGTCTCGTGGCGACACTGTGCAACGTGACTTGACCTGACAGTGTCACGTCATGGTGTCAGCTGACTGCAAGTAACAGGTGACGTGATGCTCGGCGTGACGTCAGGGTTATGTCGAGCGACGTGACATCAGAGGCGTGACGTCATTATGCAATCTCTTGGAGGAGGACCGAAGATGGCTTCTCCAATATGGAGCGCGGTCGACGGCGCGAAACCCGCAAAATGTCCCACTAAAGATTGTTTCACATGCAGCGACTGTTGCGAAAAAAATTGGTGCGACAGCCGACGCAGTGAGTGCGATCGCAATGTTTGGTTTCACGTGCTCCAACAACCGCGCGATTTCTGTCGGCGCGGACGGCTGTTCAGACACGGACGCGACGCGTTTGACTTTGCCTAAACTACATCAAAAACGTCTTAATAAACACGAATTATTTTACAAATACAATATATAACTAGAAATTTTCATTAATTAAGCAATAAACCAAAAGTTCTAAGGTGTCTAAATTTATTTTCGAATACGCAACTATCGCGGACGAAAGCTGTCTAATGACCGGCTGGTTCACGATGAAGTAATCGCACCGACTCTGCGACAAAAATATCAACTTGGTGGAAACCAGTCGCAGAGCTGCATGCGACAGTGCGACTGCGGCTTTAATCGCACATTTACGGGAAATCGCACCGATTGCGGACTAGAATCGCAGCATGTGAAACAGCCTTAACAGCTAACGCTGTAAAGGAGGATTAATTCGAAGCCGCGACTTTCACCCCTCCAAACATGGAGTGAGACATCACGCTCCTCGACATCGAAAGGAATTGATGGGGTGTTGGTTGCACACATGCTTATACGGTACGCATTACGAGTATTCAAATTACTCGTAATTCATTACTTTTGAAGGAAATATGCACTAATTTAAATATATTTATAAAGAATTGACAACAAGTAATGTGTGAACTGAATGTAAGGGCGCAAACGAGCTGGTGAATATTAAACGTGACAAAAACACCGAGACTGCGGCTAAAAACGACACATATCTAAAAAAGTCTGTGCGTCTATTTTCCCGCACAACACTCGGAGAGCCAATCACCGCACCTTACAGAAGCAGCTCAGCGAATGACGATGTCGAAACATACGTTTAGACAAACAAAAAAAAACGGAGTCTGAGTTGTGACATTAAGCAATACCATAGCCTCCTCTATACGGCAATACAAGCTATGGCAATACAAGTGTGACGTTTTGCATTGCTTAATGTCACAACTCAGACTGCGTTTTTGGTCTAAACATATGTTTGGGCATCGTCATTCTGCTGAGCTGCCTCCGTAAGTTGCGGGGATCGGCTCTCCGAGTATTGTGCGGGAAAGTAGAGGCACAGACTTTTTTAGAGTGTACACGAGAAGGTCTCAATGCCTTTTAATGCGTTCGTCTTTCTTACCCGCGATCTTGAACCTTTCTTTTAGACCTTTTAATGCACATGTCGTTTTTACCGCAGTCTCGTTGTTTTTTTTTTTGTCATGCGAGAGAAACGTGTCCTGGAGAACTCCCCCCCTCCCCCCCCCGCTCCACCAAAATTTCCGGGGGGCGGGGGGCAGGGAAGGGCGGAGGCGGGCCCCTAGGTTTACTCCGCCCCCTGGCTACGTGCCTGTGTGTATGATTGGTTGCTCGTCACAAAACATAGCTCAAATGACGAGAACAAGAAGGGCAAACGGTTCGCCCGTCTTCTTTTGCTCGTTATGGTACTCACCACTAGACGTTCACTTTTCGAACGCTGTACTGTGTCCCCGCGTACACCTTTTAGAACGCTGAATGTGCCAGCAGTCTATGGGACATCGACAAAGGCCCTGCATGCGGTGATTGGTCCACCCTCCGCTCCGGGACGAGAGTCAGCGAGCATGCGTAGGGTTAGAGTGCGTGCGCACTTTGAAAGAGCTCACCGAGGCTTCAAAATGAGCCTCTTTAATTAGTGAAAGACGGCACGGACTCGGCGTTCTTTTTAGCGACGCTTTGAGGGACAACGCAATTTCAGCTGCAGATGACGTCCACGCGATGATCAAAGGCGGAATAGTCTGCGGAGAGCAGCGTCCACTCCCAACTTCGGGCTGAGAAAACATCCGACCAATATTCGACCGAGGCACGTGTGGCGGTGCTGTCTGCGGCTAATTTGGAAGAGGGCTGGAGGCCAGCCTCGGCGGCCGTGTCCATGGTTTCCCAAGAGCCCGGACGGCGGCGGCAGCTGGCGTGCCTTCGATGCACGCCCCGCAGGGGAGCCCCGCTTCGGCAAGGCATGACCGAAGGGGAATGCGCGAGCGGCTGTTGCACGGGGCCACTGGGAAACTTTCACCGTTGTTAGAGCGACTTCGGTGAAGTAAAACGTGCCTCACTCTAAAAAATGAAAGACGTTTACAACTTCCTGTAATGCCGAATTAGAGCGGAGGAGGAGGGTAGGGTACTGAGGGGAGGGTATGCCCCTCCTCCTCATCCGTACCCTCTCCTCTTCCTGTCCTCCCTCCTCCTCCCCCTCTCCTCCTCCTCCTCCTCCTCCGCTCTTCTCTTCTCCTCCTCCCCCTCCTCCCTCCTCCCCCTTCTCCTCCCCGCGCGTTGCATCATGGGACGTTTCCCACAATGCAACGCGCGGGACCCTCATGACGTCACTCGTGACGTCACGTGTGACGTCACGAGTCCCGCGCGTTGCATTATGGGACATCTCTCATAATGCACCGACGCGGTTATGCCGATGGCGACGGCGACGCCGCTCAAGCCGTAAACGGGCACCTAAGAGCTGCGCTCTACAATACGTGCCCGCGACCGCGTGACACTTTGAACGTAACAGCGAGATCCGACCGTCACACACGCTGCGGCGAAGACTGGAACTTGGATGTATAAGTTTATGTAGCTCTCATGGAAACCCATGAATGGCCATATGTGAACGCCGAGGCACTGAATGTTCCCATATCGCCTAAACTTCCGAGCTTTGTCTTATACCCGCATCGCGGCGCTGAGAATCGTGGCTTAAAAATGGCGGACGTGGCCACTTGAATCAGGATTGAGGACGACAGAACTGGCAGAGACCGCTCGCCGGTTGGATGAAGGAGCGGAATTCTCCCTGCATGTACGAGGCCAAGGAGCACTTCGTATAAAACGGAGGAAAACGTGAATGTCTATAACCGTCGGAATTTTCTGGCGATTCGGAGGTTCCGCGTAAAAGTTTTAAATACGTTCCTCTTTTTTTTTTTTTGGTTTATGATTGAAAAGGATTTACCAGAAACCTCGTTTGGACAGACTTTCCAGTTCAGGTAACAGCGATGAGGTGCTCTGGGAAGAGTTTCTAGCGTCAAAGCATTGAAAGGTCTCTCGACATGTCGTCTTTTTCTGAAGTCGCTCTTGTTTATAATAAAGAAATGATCATGCTGTGCCAGAAGGATCATCGTTAACGAAGAGTTTGAAACCGAAATCAATCGAAAAATAAGTAGCTATACCAATGATCAAAGACAAAAATGACGTCATCACCCGCAACATCAGCCCCTCGGCCACAGGCTCTACAAGCTCCACTTGAACCGTCGTCCCCATGTTTTTTTATTTCGTATGTGGTGTCTCATTGCGTTCTCCATAGGCGCGGTGGCGCAGACCTTCGTGGTACGGGTGACGTATTTTTCTTCGGCCCCACGGCTCTGCTGAGCTCAAAAAAGATCCCTATCATTACGCAGAAAGAGGTTAGAGGCAGACTTGTACAGAACGAGTTACAAGTAACTGATTATTTGTAATCAATTACATATTATTTTATAACTTTTTAACCCTTCAATTACATTTTGTCTGCGGTAACGTTTGCTGTAATTCAATTAATAATTTTCTGAAATTACAAGTAATCAGTATATGTTTCCGAAAGAAGTAAAATTATTGACTTGAGTGTTTTTACGTAAAAAATCGCTGTATTTGAGCGTGCGTCACTCGTCTATGTTGCGCAAACGTTGGACACTTTTTCGAGCCCTAAACAACTAAACCAAGATGCC
This sequence comes from Ixodes ricinus, assembly GCA_037355805.1. Classification (NCBI taxonomy): domain Eukaryota; kingdom Metazoa; phylum Arthropoda; class Arachnida; order Ixodida; family Ixodidae; genus Ixodes; species Ixodes ricinus. The sequence continues at coordinate 19,597 of JAZHYW010037215.1, forward strand.
AAGATACCAGAAGAATTAGAATTTGAACGCACTCAGCGGCGTTTTGACTGTCGAGCTGTCGAGAGTAATTAAGGTAAAAGTAACATGAAAAGTAATCAATTCCTTTCTAGTAATCTTTCAATTACTTTTATGGTGCTCTAACTGATTCCTGTACTCAGTTACATTTTTCAATAAAGTAATTGTAATCGTAATTGGTTCCTCTTTTTCAGTATCGCGAAGAAGACTGGTTGGAGGGCAGCTGCGAACGAGTATAGGGCTGCATTGATTAAACGTGGGTGCCGCTTTAGCATATCCTAATATAATGGCGGCTTAGTAATGGACAGATTATGCAAATTGAAGCCCTAGTTCTGCGCAACTCAGCGAGAAAAAAAAATGTTGAAATAGCCGATCCACTTGAATATAAACCGTAGTAAACAATCCTCTTTTCCAGCTTATTAGCGACGATTCTCATGGGATGACACGTACTTCTTCTTTGAGCAAAGGAACTAGAGGAATTAACTTCGCGAAATTGCATGACTGGACACAAATATTAGGACACACGCGTTTTCTTTGTTTGTTTTCTGGTGCGATCCGCTCAATAAAAGAGGGTTTAAACGTTTTAGCCAATAAAACCTGGCGTGATGTTACACAATGGAGAGAGTGTTGGAGAGTTCTTGTTTTATTGTTTTTGACTCTACGACTCGCAAAGCACTTTTCTTTCGTGTCCTGAAAGCGACGCGGATTTGAGAGTTTTGCTGCTGATCGAAGACCTTTACAATTCATCCACAGGATCTAACGTAACCCGCAACCAGACTTGTGCGTAACGAGCTACAAGTAACTGATTACTCGTAATCAGTTACATTTTATTGTAACTTTTTAGCGCTTAAATTCTTTTTTCCGGTAACTGTTCAGTGTAATTTAATTACTATTTTTCAGTAATCAATTATATGTCTCCGAAAGAGCAAAAATGACTAAATCGAGCTCTTTTACGTAAAACAATCGTTTTGTCTGCCCTTGCGTCACTCGTCTATGTTGCACCAACGCTGAACACTTTTTTCACCCCTAGACAACTAAACAAAAAAAAAAATACCAAGATACCAGAAGGATTCGAATGCCAACGCGTTCAGAGGCTGTTTGACTGTTGAAGCCTAAACAAGGTGTGAACGACAAAAATAAACAAAATGCAACCGCTTTGAACATATATACGCATTTATTTATTTCGTAAAAAAAAGTGTAAAAAGTAACGTGAAAAGCAAATTACTTTCTGGTAATTTTCAGCTTTTGTGATGCAGTAATTGATTAATTTAATCAGTTACATTTTTCAATGAAGTGATTGTAATTGTAATCGGTTACTTTTTCAGTAAGGCGTACAGACTCCCTCAACGGTTTATTAGCTGATCTGTCTAAAATTTATTTTTCTCCCAAAGATACGCAATTCTATGGTAAAACGGTACCATCAGACTATGACGAGTTCATGCTACTCTGCGAAAGGGTTGATAAAAGAGCTAGTTGGTATTTGAACATCTAAACGGTATTAGCGCACACGTAGAGAGAGAGAGATACAGGAAAGAGCGCCACTCACAACTCTATTCACTGAGATGAAGAGAAGGAAGAACATCGTAAAAAATCATCACCCCCATTAAAAATGAAAGAAGAAGATGAAAAATAAATATGAGGGTGTCCCCTCGCGGACACATGCAACATGACGGCGAACAACGGATCTAGTGTTTAAACAAATGACCTGGTGTTTGAAGCATGTGTCCGCGAGGGGACACCCTACTATTTATTTTTCATCTTTCCTGTTTTTTTAATTTTTAATGGAGGTAATGGATTCTTACGATGTTCTTCCTTCTCTTCATCTCAGTAAATATAGTTGTGAGTAGCGCTCTTTCCTGTATCTCTACTCTTGTCTCTACGTGTGCGCTAATACCGTTTAGATGCTACTCTGCTGGCGCGCTCGGAACACCGACCATTGCTCTATCTTCAATCATTTTCGGCCAATGACCAGGCCGATACGTTTCTAGAATTCCGACTCGTTTGTTTTCATTTCGGCAGTCCAAGCCAGGACTTTCAGAACTTGAAGCTATAAATTTACTCCAATGTTTTTCACTCGTAGTACGAATTCATTTTGATTTCAGCCGTGACAACATAAAAAGACTAGAAGTAGGAAAGTCCTTTCAATCAGAATTTTTGGATGCTGTCACACAGACTAAAATCGTCTTGAGTGCCGCTGTATAAATCAAAAGTAATTTTGAATTACGGCTTAAAAACATGGAGCTAAAGAAAACAAATAATTTATTAGAAGGCTACGTCTCCTGTCCCAAACATATCGAGACGTTGAAAGTTTGTGTATTTTATCGCAAGGACGAACATGCTTTAACAACCATCGCAAACACGAAACGCCCATAAGGAGATAGTTGAGACCGTGGTTTCGTCGGATCTCCAAGGCCACAGTTTCTCAGCATCGACTTGGTGTGCTTTACTCGACGGATCTTGATGGCTAACTTAAACGCGATCGGTGCGCTTAAGGTGACTTTGGCGCAAGGGCTCTTGCGTTCGGGGAGTAAGTGTGACTAAAAAACAGTCAGAGCGAGAAAAATGTCTGCCTAAAAACTTCGCTGTATACACTTTAAGTCTCGATTAACCAAACATGAACAGGATGAAAATTAAAAGAAATACGAAACCGGTTAAATTGATGAAGCTGACAGGCTCAAAACAAAACAAAACAAACAAGCTTTTATGATAGGAGAGTATATGTACGGGGTCAACTTTAGTCAATGGCGCAATAAACTTCATTTCAAGTCCATTGGTGTCTGAGGAGGATCAGTAGAAATCAAAACGTTCTCAAAGCAGTCGAATATTTCCCTGATAAGACAAATATAATTTTCTATCGGAACATACTTCGTTGCAGCCTTGATGTAACAGCACGTTTGAATCAAAAAGGGAAACAACGATTGGACAACTCACGATAAAGCGAAGTTTTCGTTAATTTTCGCCGTCGAAAACGTAATTCTAGTCACAAGAAGAGTCCGCAACAGACATTCATCTACAGAAGACCGGTGAAGCTATCCTGCTTGTAATACTCAATGTTATTGCCTTTATGCAGTGCGTTACTGAGGAGTACTAGCCAACAATGAACTCTTAGGCCCACGTAGAAAAAATTACGAAACAGTGATGTGTTTTTGGAGCAGCCTTCCTCAACGCGTACAAACAAGGCCGAGAGAAATGAGTTCATTTGATATTTCAAAAGCTGCTTAATCGGCTTACCCGGGCATTTCCACGCCTACAGTAAGTGAGGTTCCTACCTCGCTGTACAGTGTTAAGCGTTCTAGGTTACGCAAATGAAAAACGAAAGACTTTTGGCACCGGGCCTTTACGTTAGCGCTGCGTGTTCTTCCACACTGCGCGGGGCCCAAACTTGCTCTCTTTGATTGGCACGTGGCAACGACGCGCATGCGCAGCGTGAAGCACACAACGCTAACGCAAACTCCCAGCCCAATTGCTTTTGCGCATATGCGCGGTACTAAAAGTCTCTCATAGCTTAAATGTACGTTCCTACGGCTCAAGCTGCTGGATCTTCGAGTAATAGTTTTATTAGGTTTCGAACAAAACGCGTTACACGGGACATTATGACGAGAAGTAAGATCACCCTAATGCGCTTTAAGAACATGCTCGGTCCGAGCAACTGTGATCTGCGAGTCAACCTCTGTCGTGTGCTTTTAAAGACGGCAGGCGAAAGTTGAACCTTTATTGAATGACTCGCGGGGAAGGTCAAATGCCTTGTGCATCGTGCAACAAAGTACAATATTGTTTTTGAAATTATATCGTATATTTTTAGCGGATGACAAGCTTCATTCATTGTCTGTGTTTACGCTTTACTTTCTGTTTCTGTAAAACAAAAAGTCTGCAGATAGTACGTTTTCCGGTTTCCTCGTATCCTGTCAGCTCTCACCAGAAAAAAACTTTGTCACGATAAAAAAACAAAAATTGTTTTATTTATATTGCTTGTCAGACACTGATAACGAGGCGAGAAAACAGAAAGAGGGAGAAAGGTCAGAAAGACAATTACGTTGTCATCAATTACCAGTGAGACGTTTGTGTTCGTTCCTTCTTGTAAACCTCCGTCTCGGGTTGTAGAATGTCTAAAAGGTTCCGTCTATTTCATATTTTTTATCGTCAAAGTGCGTCAAAAAAAAAAAAAAAAGCTCGGAAGGAATTAAAAAGACAGAGAGTGCAGTAGATAGCCTGGTGATCCACTCAGACACTAAGAAAACATGCCTTAATCAGAAAAAACTAAAAGTAGGCAAGAAGACGCTCGCTTAAATCTGACATGAACCGGTAGCTTTTCGATGCACCTTTTTCTCCTGGTACGTACGCTTTTATTTTCTGCTCGAGATGAGGAGCGAGCCCGGCGAAGACTGGGCTGCGGACCGAGGAGCCCGGGTCGCGCCATAAATCTCCGGGGCCTGAGGACTGTCGCAGCCCGGGCCGGACCCTGGTCTCCCGAAAGCGGGCGCACCATCTGAGAATCGGGTTGCCGCCCAAGTTTCCAGCCGCCGTTGCTGGGAGCGTGCTCTCAAAACTCGGCTTTACAGGGCCCATCACTCACAACCTTGATGGAGATACCGCCGGTACGTGTTGGACCGAGAGCTATGAAGGTGAAACTGGAGCTAGTAAAAGCTCATTCATTCATTCAATCATTCATTCATGCATGCATTCATTCATTCATCATTCATGCATTCATTCATTCATTTATTCATTCATCCCCTATAAACAGAAAATGCTGGAACTCCTCAGGATTTACAATTTTTTTCTCTTCTCATCAGCTACTTCAATCAATCACTCAACCAATAAATAAAGCGACATATCATTTAATCAATCGATAGAGCGATCGATCAATAAAAATTGTTTTTGTTTCATTCAGTCTTTAAATATTTCACGCATTTATTTTATTTTTGTATATTCATTTGTTACTTTTAATATTCACCTGTCAAACTTCGTTCAATTGTTTATTTTATTGCTTTTCTGGACCGTTCATGAATTGCCTAGCAAGTCAAGATAGCTCACTGGAATTACTAAGCAATAATCATACCCAACTTTAAAATATATGTACAGGGTTTTTTAGTTTAAGATCTACAGATTTGTTTAAAAAAGCCGTGAAAGTTACACTTATGCGGAGGGAGGAAGTGGCCGAGTGGGCTAACGCGTCTCAGCTCGGAGCGTGGAGCGAAAGCTTGCGCTGGGAACCTCCTGGGTTCGATTCCCACCGCCCCCACCCGTTTCGATCTGGATGAAGTTTCGTACCGGCACGCGTTCGTGTGATCACTACTGCGTGATGCACGTTAAAAACCCCAGGTTAGCGGTTGTACCGCACTGGCTAAATTTCTCATCTACAGCTAAGAGACCGATTACCCGTTGAGGCGCATCTCCCCATCAAGGCTGTATAAACATAAAGAGCAAACCATTTTTTTTTTTACACTTATGCGGCTTGTAGAGGTAAGTTATACGGCCAGGGGGACATTACGTAGGTGGCTGAACTTTGCGATATGTAGGCTAAAATAATACAATTTGTTAATTAACTTTTAATTAGTATAAATAGACAATGGTTCCAATTAGAAACTTAAGTGCAGTCACGATTTCACAGCATTACGTCGCATGACACGATGAGCTCACGTAACATGACCGGTTATGCTCACATGCCCCGTCATGGCGTCCGCGCGCATGCGCGGAGGGAAAAATGACTTCAGAGTAATTGTAAAGCATTCCATGCTTTGAAAAAGCACAACTGTTATCAGCCGGAGCTTGTGATGTCTCTAAACTTGGATTGAGCGCGTTGGTAATAGATTCAAAAATATACAGAAAGTCAGACAAAAAGGACGCGTACAGGACAACACGAAAGATGTTTGTCCTGTCCGTCCCTTTTTGTCTGACTCTTTCGTATATTTTTGATGTCTCTGTTCATAATACATATATACTGGTATTCCCCTCGACAACTGTAGTAAAAATAGGTCCGCCTTCTCGCGGAGCATTACCGATTTACCCCTTTATGTTACGAATTAATACAAGTGTGGGTAACTTTTAGACTGCGTTGCCCTTTTTTTTCTCAAAACGTACGCATTTCAAACACAAAAGCATCGTTTCTTTCTCCGACAACCAAATATCGTAAGAACTACTTTATGCAGTGCATGAATAATGCGCAAAACGTCTTGTTTCTTCGTGTGACAACGAGGTATAATGTTTTCGTTCTGACCTAATGTGCAAACCTTTTCTGAAATCGCTATTTCTTTCGACTATAACGCGCTTGCAAAGTTGCAACGACAAAAAAGAAAGGCTGAATGTGGGATAGAGTGGTCATTAAGTCGTTACGGTTTCCGAGTGGATAGTTTACACCTCCTAACAAGACGAACAACGCTCGAGAAGCAGTTGAGAAGCTTCAACGCGCGAATATTCAAATACAAGCTACAGGAAAAAAGAAGAGCAATGCAATTACTTCAACGCGTGATTAAGCTCTTCTGCAGGCTAAACCCGGAACCGCGACGTCCTTAAACGAACAGAAGTAAGAGTTAATGACGCGCAGTGTTGGAGGTGACTAACCGAAACGAAACTATACAGAGAAACAGCGCGAAAAAACACCACGAAGACGAGTAGAAGAATTGGACGGGACGAGCGCTGACTGGCTACTGAAAGTCAATCGAAGAGAGAGAGAGAGAGAGAGACACACACACACACACACACACACACACACACACACACACACACACACACACACACACACACACACACACACACACACACACACGCGCACACACACACACACACACACACACACACACACACACACACACAAAGCTACAGCAACCATCATAAGAAATAAACGAAACACGCATGAACAACAAGATAAAAACCTCATGGCAATACGCAGGAATGACGAAGCTAACAATTCACAGGGTCTATTATGTTATCCCTAAGACGACTTGAACGCGCAAGTCCAAGCGCCGATGCATTATAGACCGACAGATGATGTACTTTGTTTCACGTTCTCTTTCTTTATGTTCTCTTTTATCTTTTTATTTCATATGTTATTTTTAGCATTTATGCACACAGTTCCTCGTAGTACTTTTACATTTATTTAATTCCACTTAATTCACTTTATAGTCCTTAATTCCCATTGGCTACTTTCACTTCTTTTTAATTACTCTTTATTCACTTTAATTCCTCTTAATTCACTTTCATTCCTCTTAATTCGCTTTATCATTCTTCTTAATTTCATTGCCTCTAATTCGCCTTGAGTGGTCATGTAAACGTTTTGGTACCTTTCGTGTCGCCGACGTGTTTTCGCTCAAGGACTTCGGAAGGTTCACTGAACGATAAACATATAAGGGCTTTTCGACTCTTAACAAGACAAAGGAATAGCACATTAACCTACAGTAACTTAAAAGTAAGGAACAGCTATTTCTTTTGAATGCTGATAAACAGAAGTCTCGCTGACGCAGCTATCTGTACCTGTCTTGATTATTCCAAAAGCCTCGAGCAATTCGCGTGCTGTTTTATCCTTCCCCCGGCCGATGATTGGCTGTTAATAAAGTTAGGACGGCAACGACATTCCGCCACGCAAGTGCCCCTCGTGTTGATTTTAACGACAAATCATGATCTCTCGTTCTTTTATCCATACATTTTTCCGGTCTGGACGATATACACTTTTGCAGGCGACAGTGGGATCTTATAAATTACCCGTACTGCGCATGCCACATATTTGTTCCGATGATTTATCAGAGAGCTGCGTTTGTTTTTGACTATTTTCGTTCAGGCGCTGGCACGTAATATAGTCATGAACCCACTTGCCTGCATCGCCACCTTGAAACGAAACCTAGTTTGTCACGAAATGAGGTCATACCCGCTCGCGCAGGAGATTACGTTTTCGTGCACTATCATAAATTAAAAATGTCGAGCGTAAAGTTTGGCGTCCGAGGGGTTTACTTCGGAAACTGTGTTTGTTTGTTTGTGTGTGTGTGTGCGTGTGCGAGTGAGTGTGCATGTGCGCGCGTGTGTGTATTTGTTTTCCCGCGTGGCGCGTGGCGCTGAAAATTTATTACCTCCGGTTGAAGCACTTTCCACTGCAGTGATTTTTTTGGTTCCGGCTGTGTAACATTATCCCGAAGGTATGCTGAATGCGCTTTACCGAATTATACTTAAAAAGTAAAGCTCGATGGTGCATTTCTCAAAAATATCATCTGAAGCTCCCTCATCATGATATTCATATCTCCCGACGAAAGAACGAACAATAGCGAAACAAAATGCGGGTCGCGATTAGGGCTGACGAAGAACCAGTTTTCCAAAAATAACGGGGAGAGTCAACGAACGCTTAGGAGAGAATAGCGGAAACCGCGATGAACCGAGCTACTGAATGTTGTGTCGGAGACAGTTTAGGCTCGCGTGGCATTTGTGCAGAATTTTGGTTTCCTTTCCAAAGAGGAGTTCATCGTCCCAGTAATTTTCTTAATGTATGTGGTAATTATCGCCACGACCACGGCCGAAGATCTGAGAGGTGAGGAGGGACGGGGAAGAGAGAAACAGAAATGCTGTTAATGATCCTCAATTTTCTTTCTAAAAGAAACTCTTTTTTTTTTTGTAGCAGTCGTTTGTGGCATTCCGCCTTTAGCTTTGCCCCTGACGCGGTGAACCCGCGAAACAAATAGAGACGAAAGAAGAAAGATAGCACTCGCTCCGTAAATGTTCGTAAGTCCAAAAGCAGTTAATATGGACTTTAACTATTTCCGGACAACGTCAACTCGTCGTCCTTTTTTGTCAACTTGCTCCGATCCCCGTAAATAACCTGGTCGAATTTTTGGCTTTCGTATTGTTTTAAAAGGCCACGAATACTACGTCACGGGAGCGTTCGTGTCACTGCAACACATGCGAGGCCCTGAGGAACCGTCTGTCGTATGCTGGCCAAGAGTCGTCTGCTCCGGAAACCAAGCAACTTGGGATGTACACTCACATGGCGCCACATTGTCGTCCGCTAGAGTAGTGAGCTCTTGGGGAACAGTTCATGAGACAGCCATACGCTCAAATTACCCGCGAACTATGTGGCGGGTGCTAATGCCAGTGCCCAGTGCGATGTCTTGAGCGGATGCGGTGAATTACACGGCTGCGATGGACAATGGCTACTGCGCTACAAGAATCAAAACTCAGAAGCGGATAGGGATGTGGCGTCATTTTGTTTTCCTAATGTAATTGAAAGTTCTACATTTGTAAATAGTTATTCCTTATTTTTCGTATCTTCTTGACAGAGAAGGTATAAAGAATAAGGAATAAATATTCACCGGTTCCCATGTCTTTAGCGAAAGAAATGGCATGCGCCATAATGATCTCATGTCGTCGGTTCATTTGCGCTCGACGCGTAGTCGCTCTTAAAACGTATCACATGGTCTACACTGTTCTGTTTTCATTTGCCTCGTGTTTTATTTTTAATTTTGGCTTCCCAGTCTTTTGCGCTTGAGGACGGATCTCTTCTGCACGAACTCTCGCTCAGCAGGAGAAACTCTCATAGATAACCCTACGAGTTCGAGATTCTCGCCTTCCAAAAATGATCACCATTAAGATAAGTTTCTTTTTTTTCCACTATTGCCATACAAACGTTTAGTAAAACAAAAACTCTCTTATGAAGATATTTTTATATTTCAGGACACGATGAGCTCTTACATTTCCCGAGTGAATTGAGAAACGGGAACGACAACGTCCTAGTTTTCTTGTACAATTAAAAATCAGTGTACTTTTATAACTTAGAGTGTATTGCAGAGTGTTCTGTGCAGTGTTTAGTTAATGCGAAAACTACGAGCTCTCGAGAAAATGGACACTAATCCCTCAAGTTCAAAGGAGTAGCCGGCGCTGCTGGAGCAGCAGCCAATGTCTCCTTTATAGTTATTTTTTTTATCAGTTATTAAAGAAAGCACGTAGGCGGGATGGTACCATTTTAATTTGTATTATAAGTAAAGGCCCAAAGTAGTAGCATAAACAAACCAAAGCTAACGATGTCACTGACAAACTGCGAGTTTACAAAAAACCCGAAAGCACGAAATCCCTTCTCAAAAAATATCTCTCCACCCCCACCCCGCCTTACGTCGGCCCTCGACCCTCGAGAGCGGGGCTATCGGGCCCTTCACTCGAGAGCTGAGTTTGAGACCCCTGCTTTGAGGCGTACCCCCAGCAATATGGAAGACAGGCAGATGGGAAAACGAGAGCCGATTGGGCGACCTGACAGTATCCCAGTATCATGAAGGTTCGTAGTAATCCACATAGATGGCGCCACGCATCGAAAAAATGAAAAACAAAATATCTTCAATAATAATGCAGGCAACGCGACCCACTGACAAATTATTTCGTAAACTGTGCATGAACCTCATAAGTTTAATCGAGCGAACTTATAATATATTCAACATATAATTTCTGTTTTGCCTGTATATCTTTACATTACAAGACAAAATAATCAAGGGGGCCCGTAGCCACCAAAAAATGAAGGCGAGCTGAGAAGTCAGCTGAGGCGAGTCGTGAATGCGTCGACGGCGTCGATTCCAACCCGTCGGCAGATGCGCTCGGCGACCGAGCTTAGAAGTTTCCGCTGTGTACGTGCAAGCAAGGGAAGTTTTGGTTTCGCGTGATTTTAAGCCAGCGTTACACCGTGTTACTACACTGCAGTCACACTTCCCAGCACGACAGAGTCACCCGAACTCAACATCGCCTACGTTAAATACCATTGTCTTTTCTTTCTTCGGGCGGTAATCCTACCGACGGAATGGAACAGTAGCGGCCCATACCTCGAGAATCTTGGCCATCCCCAGGCGCCAAAACATGGCGAGAAATGCCAATATTGTCTGCTTCAAACGCGTTCGGGAGCCAAAAAAACAAAACAAAAAGCAAAAAGCATAGAAGAGCATTTAGCAGACGAGTTCACATTGCCAGCCGCTCACGCGGCTTTGGACACTGCATTAAAGTTAAGAAAATATCGATAGATAATCTTGTGGTAATTTTGTTTCCCCAGGAGTTAGTAAATGCTACTTTAATATAAGGACTATCTCTGACACGGCGCATTATCTCGCAGAGTTCCATCTAAACCCGACTCCATCGCTTTCCGTACGCCGCCGCGCCATCTATCGTAATGCAGGATGCACCCGCCGAGCAAAAGGCGCCATGAGGACACATTCCGGTCGCACTGCAGCGGCGTGGTTTCAGTGGTCGTTACCCCACCTGCTTATCTTAGAACCTGTCCCTGAGGAACATAACAAAACGACCATCGAGACACGTCTATTCTACACTGAACGGCGGCAGGGTTCTAAGAGGAGAGCTTCTCTTTGGACTAACTGCGGGAACACGAGAAACCGGTAGAACAAAAAATTAAAAAAAGCGCACCACCCCAGTTGTGAGAGATTTTCGAAAAATTGAGCTACGTGTTTTCTGAAAGAGGGAGCTTCAACTGAGTGAACCAAAGAAGGGCAATTATACGAACGCCACCAGTTGGCTGAGACGCTTGGTGCAAACGCGTAACATGATGAAAACGACATCGGCGGCACCTTCCACGTCTGCTCGGAAACAGACATCACGTGGACGGCATTGCAGAGATAACCGCGTAGTGTCACGTAAGAGGAGTTGAACTGCTACTTATTGGCCATTTGCTAAGACTCGTACACTAACCAGACTATTTCAAGTAAAAGCCGCGTTTCTAATCCTGTTTGACGAAAAGTTTGAAGCCATTAAAAAATAAATGTGACTGGGATCCCCGTGCAAATTGATGACGGTCACTCCACTTTGTTTTCTAATCATTACAATTTGGCCTGGATCGATGGTCACAACGTACCCAGATTTTAGTACAGCGTATTTTGAAAATTGACGTCCAACGTTGACATAAATATCGCCCCCAAAATGGCAGTTGGTCTTGCTCGGTCACGCGCAGGCGGAAAACTGAATCTCACTCATAAATAAGTATGTAATCGCCTATTCGCAATCAGGCACGTTTTAGTCTATCTTGCTCAGTGCCGACAATTTCTTTTATGGCCTTTGGCACCTACAACCATATTTTTAAAGCCGAACTGGTAGACCGGATATCGTATGCGAAATAGCGGGATAACGAACCGCCTCGGCTAAAAGCAGTATTTGTTCGTCAAACGACGGCGTCGTCGATGGACAGTCGATCACCTAACTAACATTTGGTATTCGCTGACGGGCTTCAGAAAGAGAAATTCAAAGGGCAACGTCTCTTAACTACTATAGAAATGAACGTCTCTTGAGTGACAGTCTTCAGGTCGCCGAGAGTGTACTTAAGCACAATTCACTCGGGGCAGGAACGATGGGTGCTTGTTTAATCGGTTCTATAGAACGACAAGGGCGTTGGGCGCCGTACTTCGATAGCCACGCAGCTTCAGTGGCAAAAGTGGCGTACTCTATTTTCAGTGAAATGAATGACCATTTCGTATAGCTACTGATCGCTCTTCTCGTTGGATAATGCAAACAAATGACGACGCGCGGATTGGTCTTCCCGCAGGATTGGCGGTGCAGTACAAGACATGCGGGAATTTCTGTCGGTGCACCAGCCGAAAGCTGTAGCGGAGATGCAATCTGACTAGCAGTGGCTAAGTTCGGCTGTCCCAATTTTCGGAAATGTTTTCTCGCCTTGCCGAAATAATTTACACTAAGTTTGCCCACTCTTTGGTCACTCTGCGAGAAGCTAAGACAACAAGATTTGCTGATCGAATTTGTTTTCTATAATTTTGACCAGGAACAGAGGAACAGTTAGTTACTTTAAGACTTTAACCAAAGGTTTAACGAGTGGATTCTTGCAGGAAGAGGATTTGTGACGCCCAACTTAGAGGAAGATTATGCAATGTTCAAGAAATAATAATGCTTAGAAAAACAGAAAGCGGAGTGTCATTAATGTTTCTTTTTTTCTTTAGTCGGGCACAACTTGCGCTCAACTCGAAAAGTAAAAAAAAAACAGAAAAGTTTCTTTAGAGTTGAAGCGAAAATTGTTAAGTGCCATTACCATATTTTGTAAGCCTGAAGAGCTTTGCGTTTTAGAATTTATCAACAAAACAAAAATATTAAGATGTAAAAAGTTATACTTCTGAATTTTTGTGGGAAGTGTGTTTATTGAAGGTTTTATAGGGCTTTTTTAGAACTTTGTTTAATCGTAAACATAAAGGAATTTCAGTAGTTTGGCCTGGTCTCGTGACAGCACGTGTTATAGCCCGCTATTTATTTCGTCAGTAAACAAGTCGAGATATATGTTGTTTTATCGAAAAGTAGAAGTCAGTTTATAGGTGTAAATTATTGCGATAGATTAACCGTCTGTATCAATATTTTGCGTTAAGACTCGTCCGCAAGCTTGTCTTTCTTTCACTTAACGCTGATCGCAAACTGTACCTTCGCGCTTCGTAATTGTTCGCTGTAACTTCGAAGCAAACCAAGAAGTCCCCACCGAAGCAAAAGTTACGGGTGGAATGAAACATCATAGTTGAATAGTTGGGCATTGAAAGCGATGCCACGTCGTGAATACGCTCACATATTTTGATAGCGCGTGACAATCTATATACTGTTCGTAGTCTTCTTAAAAAGTGTATAAAGTTTAACGTGTCTAAAAAAATTCATTTTTGTAACACCATCGTAAGATGCGACTGGAGTCACGGTATTATCTACTGGCCGCCAGCATGTTACGTCATGAATACCAGAACCAAACGGGAAGCAAATATCCATATGAACATGCGCGGTGCGAACGATTCAATAAATATCCCGATAGGGCACGATAAAGAGCGTTCACCGCTAAGCTCACACGACCATGAAAGCTAGGTGCTCGGCGATTAATCTCTCGCCTTCCTCGCGAGTGACCCCACTTTCTTCGCGTGAGTATGCGCAGAGAGCGTGCTTACGGGCTACAAATCCTCGCTTGTCCAACGAGCTTGCACTCTCCGGCCAGCTTAGCGGTGAACGCGTTACAGATGAGTTTGGAACAACACTGACGGGATGTCGAGCACTGGTCAACCTGGAACCGTTATTCCGCGAACAAGCTGTTTCCGGTGCAGGAGACACGGGACCGAGAGCTCACAGTCGCCGGAGATTTGTGGGCCCGACGAGTAGCGGGCTGCATGGCTCGAGTGACCCGCGTGTTTGGGCCATACCAGCTGAAAGACAAGCTCTTGCTCCTCCCCCGAACGTTATAAGTTATAACTTGTGGATCCAAGCAGAGTCGCCTACACTCCGTGTCACTAGTGGCGTGTAAAGTCCCTAGATAAGAACTGCCTGCAAGTATCGACATTTTTTTAAGCACCGGCTGCGTGACGGTGCAGGTTTTAGGAAGCGAATGGCTGCGCACAACAGAGGTCTGTGAACTGAATGACGCCCTTTTGTTCCAGCGGAATGCGCTCTGTCATTCGTATTCATTGCCGTTACTTGTAAAAAAAAAAGCATCGAGGGACTTTAGTTGCTTGCAGTATCAGCGAAGGCAACGCCAGGCGAGGGGAGAAAGGGCAAGCACTAGGAGGGCTGGGGAGGAAGAGAGAAACCTCCTCTCCTTTCTAACGTTGCTAGTACTCTCCTTACTCCCTCGCTATCCATTGCCGTCCTCTCCCGTCCCGCCTTCCTATAGTCGGTGACAGGTCAAGAACGTAGTGGAAGTTCCTCCCCCCTTTCCACTTCAGCAGAGCGAACAGTGGAGAGGAGGTCGCCCCCTCTCCCGCGTTCGCTCTACTAAAGTGGAAAGAGGTGGGAGGAACTTCCGCTTCGTTCTTGACCTGTCACCGAGTATAGTGCTCGACTTTTCTCTCTTGTCCTAGCGTTGCCTTCGCTTGCACTGCACACAACTACTAAACTTGTATTCACTTCGAGAAAGAAAAAATATTTTTCGAGCATTGTTCATACGCCCGGCCAAGTAGTTCTTACGAGATTTGGTTGTCGGAGGAAGAAGCGATGCTTTTGGCGTTTGAAACCTATATGTCTTGATGAGAAAACATATACGTATGTAATCTAGAATTCACCTACATATATCTTAGTTATCAACATAAAGTTATAATTAGTAATGCTCCGCGAGGAGCCGGGCTTCTTTTACTCCGGTTCTTGAGGGGAAAATGAGTATAGTGACTCGGCAGTATGCGAAGCGGAAGTTCGTCTGCTATTTTTGCAGGGGCTGTGGTCACGACAGAACGCCGAGCTCTGGCTGGTTCTGGTTGAAGGATAGTGGGTAGACCTCAAGGCAGCTCTCGCTTTCAGGTCTACCCACTAATCGTTCGCGTCAGAGCTCGGCGTTGCCACGTCCCTTCTCGTGTCGTCCTCTGCCTCCAATTCTCGGCGAAAAGCAGGCGGCGTGGCCAAGACGTCCGCCGCTTTGCAGCCACTCTCGTCGAGATCCAGCACATTCGCCGCTGGCGGCAGGTCGGGGATCCTCTAACGATGACGTCATGCACCGGCCTTGTCTTCTAGCTGGTAATGGTCCCTACTACGCAGTATAGGAGGCCCGATAGGTTACCTGCACTCCCAGACGCTCCTGAGGGTGTTCCTCCCGGCGGTGCACCGAAACCACACACCGTTCATCCTTTTCTTTTTGTTTCGACCGTTCAGCCAACGAGACGCGGGTACGGTGCAGCGGAAAAACGAAGAACGAGCATCCTTGCGTGTCAATGAACGCCGCACAGCCTCGTTGGCGACAGGCGTCCATTTTGTTGTTGTCGAAAAAAGGGTTAGCACATGAATGGGGTTCCGACTGCCATTTCTTTAGGGTTCACTCGAGAGCCTCGGTCCCACTGCTAAAGCGTCGCACAAATGACAGGCTGCAGACGCTTTCTGAGTTTCTTCCTTGGTCGTATACATACACAGTCTTTAGATATGTTCGAAGAATGTAAGCAGAAAACATGCTAATTACGCTTGAGGCATGCAATTTTATCATTATGCACGAACAGGATGTCTTTTGTCGAAGCGGAGGGACTGCTGCTTTAGAAAGGCAGTAAAACCGCTGGTGGCCCAACAGAGCGCCCTATATACTTACAGTCCATGCAGCTGGTAAAACCTACAGACGAAGCCAAGAATATTTTTGTCAGACGGCGTCTTCGTTGCTGTAGGGACTTTTTTGCGTAAATTCGTCGCTAGAAATTATGATAACAAAGGATTTCGACAGCTTTTTAACCATGCGCTCACGTGTACTTATTGGAGGATCCGAGTTCTGTCCGGAGCTTTGGATAACGTCAGAAGAACCCTAATCCTTGGCCACATATGTTTTTCTTTTGTTTTGTTTTTCTTCTGCAAGCAAAACTCATTGTATGCTGAAATAAAACACGAAAATTGAGCAACAATATATCGGAGCGAAAGCTTCTTTCTTTCCGCTTTCTTCGCGCTGGTCGTTGAATATATAAAAGCGAGATCAACGAAGAGCGAACGTTAGCTCGCTCCGTCCAGACTGCGCCTGCCGGCGCTGTCTGGATTCTATTGATTCGGACAATATTGACTCAAGATAATGTGCCACAAGTTATTTGTCTTTCGCCACTACATTACGATGGGCTGATATGTCCTCCATTACGTCGACATTTCTTTTCTTTTTTTTGTCTCGCTAAGCTAACTGCGCAAATTAACTCACGTGTTCGACAATTGCGACTGAGATGTCGAAAGTAATCACGTTTTTGCAAATGTTCTCATTATTCCGGTATTTATTTAGAGAACGCTTCATATTTAAAAACGAGTCTTTCTTTGATCCTACAGGATCGCAAACAATTCGTAAACCACTGCAGGATTGCGAACAATTCGTAAACGTCAATGTCCCTTCTTCTAACAACGCATCCATAGCCTCCAGCGTCCCAAGGGTACCGTCTTGGGTCCCCTCCTTTTCCTTACTTACATCAATGACCTTCCTCTTCTGCTCCCTGCAACATCCGCCCGTTTGCTGACGATTGTGTTGTGTATCGTAATATTACTAATCTAAGTCACCAAGTATCCCTTCACAATTATCTTAACAGTGTTCAAACTTGGCGCGATTTGTGACAAATGTTATTAAACATTAGTAAGTTTACATTAATTTCTCTTCATCGGCGCTCTAACCCACTAACCTACGACTGTTCTATCAATGAGACCATAATTCCGTCAACACTTAGTTATAAATACCTAGGTGTGCACTTCTCTTGTAACCTATCTTGGGCACTACATGGCAACCATGTCACCTTTGAGTTTAACCGACCACTCGGGTCGCGGACAACTAAAACGTCACCTCAAATTCGCACCATTAAACTTAAGACTTGCCTTCCACAAAGCACTAATACGCCCAAAGCTAAAGTACGCTGCCGCTATATGGGACCCATTCCAAAGTTACCTTAGTCATATATTAGAAGCAATTCAAAATCGTGCAGACTGGTTCATTTTTTTAGCTATCCATATGAAATAAGTATCACCGGCCTAAAGGAACGTGCTCAACTAGATAAGCTATCACTTCGTCGAAAATTATTTCACATTAACACTCTTTCCCCAATTCTATTACGATTTCCAGCCAAATTCAGCGTGCATCATGCCATCCGTACGAACTGCTTATCGTACCGGTCATCCATTCAACGTGACGCGCACCAAAACTAGAACAGTGAACTCGTCTGCTCCATTTTTCCCACGCGCAGCGCAGGGATGGAATGACCTTCCCCAGAGCCTCGTTCCCATATCTGATCCTCTTCATTTCAAAGAGGAATGGAGCGAATTCATTCTCACCGCTGCCTCATAGTTGAGAAAGAGAAGGGAAAGAAAACGAAAGTGCCTTTACAATGTTTTGTTTTTGACTGATTTCAATTTAAAGAGGTATACTTTCTTGTGTCATTTTATTCCTACGGTTCTTGTTTTCTTTACTAATATTACAAACACGAGTGTCAAAAGCTTCTGTAATAACCTCCCTGAGGGGTCTGGAAGGTCAATTGAAATAATAATAATAACTGATACTGGAGGTGCTGATGAAAAAATTTAAAACCGGCTAATTGCAACCGCGTCTTTATTATCCCATTAAAAAAAAAATTCACGAGAGCCACGGTGCTCGAAATTCTATCACTCCGTCACATCGAGCATATACAAAGGTTAATCGTTTAACGACGGGAGCAAACACCCGGAGGGGCTGCCGGTACTGGGCATGCGCCGGAGGCCGTTCGCTAAAAAACGAAGTTTCTTTGCGTGGCTGCAGACACCTCCACCTTTAGGCGTGACACTAGAAACGGATGGGTTATTTATAAGAGGTTGAGATCCCTAAAGCCATGCCAACTTGTTTTTGCTAGAAATCGTATGACAATGCTTTAAATTAAAACGCTTTAAATTAAAACACTTCAAATTAAAACGCTGCAAAAGAGAGAAGAAAAAAATGAAAGTCGTTTAAAACTCTCTGTAACGCCGAATTAGAGCGCAGCTCTTGAGGAGGAGGAGGGGAAGGTACGGAGAGGAGGCTATGCCCTCCTCCTCTCCTGCTCGCCTCCCATTTAGGGAAATTTTGCCTTCAAATTTAGCGGGGAAATTTTTTCGCTAAACTTGTCGGGGAAAATTTTCCGCTAAATTTAACGGGGAATTTGTTCCGCTAGATTTAGCACGGAAAATTTCCCCTAAATTTAGCGGGGAAAATGTTCCGCTAGATTTAGCGTTGAAAATTTTCTGCTAGATTTAGCGGGGAAAATTTTCCGCTAAATTTAGCGGAGAAATTTACCTATCACGCACCGCGCGATTACGCCGACGCCGACGGCGACGCCGACGTCGCTCAAGCCGGAAACAGGCACCTAAGAGCTGCGCTCTAAAGAAAAAAAGAGCGTGGACAATTTCCAACCAGGGCAGTTACGTTTCGCATCATTAAGACCGAAGACGAACGGAAAGAATGGGGACAGGACACACGTCTCCAACTCAGCTAACAACTTTTATTGAAAACATCGTGAAGGAAAGTGAAGCCGCGATCTGAAGGTTCCCAGCTTTGAAGCCGCGCAAACAGCCGAGCCAAACGGCAAAGAAATTCCCCTCTCCAAGTGAAGCCGAAATCCATTGGCTGGCACGCGTCATAGTTTCAAGGAACGAGGCTCCCATTGGCCGAGGCGCGTCAGTTTCAAGGAGAGCCACCCCATGGCGCTACGTGCCCGCGCCAGAGCGCGCCGGGAAAAGGAAGCGTTTGGCTGGCGGGTCCTCCGAGAGAGAAACCGCTCGCGCATTCTCCGGAGCACGGCCACTTCACGAGAACGCCCGCAAGAACGACATTCATGCTTTCGCATTCACAACTCATAGCAAGTGCATAGGTGCACCTCGAGCCTTTTAATGACTTTTAGCAAACTGTTATCGTGTTTCGCGCACCGGATTAACGGAGCCTTTGAAGCATTCTTTTAAGCGCGCGCCCGATTGATACCGTGATTGCGGGCGCGCGCTTAAAGTACGTTTCAAACGCTCCAGTTGTGCAGTACGCGGTACACGGTAACGGTTTGCTAAAAGTTCCTATTTTTTGAGACTATGAGACATTTCTAAATCAATAACAACTCTATCTACATCATTTGTTTCTTAGAAATAAAAATATGTGGAATAGAGACTACCACGGCAGGAAGAAAAATTTTCCAACTAACTTTAAACACGTCAATTACCCCTCCAACCAATAAGATCCGGGAAACCGGGTGTAGCAAACTAAGCACCCTTCGCTAATGGGCGGGGCCTAGAGGAGGGTAACCTCCCCTAGATTGCGTCTAGCGGCGTAACTAATGCGCCTAAAGTGTTTTTTTTTACACTTTAGTTGAAATTTGTGTTTTAGCTAGGCACTATTCTTTTTTTCTTTTTCATTTCAATGACCCTCTAAGCTGTCCAAGACTATACAATCGGGCATTTCACCTGACTTCGCGCAACAAGGTGCACATAATGACGAGGCTCACGAGGAGACAAACTTCTAATGAGGTATCGGCAGTCCAGAAGGCCAGAAAAGAGCGTCGATATTTCTGCCTCTTCCCCTTCAGTGTACTCCCCCAGAGGAAAGACGCAAATGGAAATCCGCGGAAACGACCAGGTAACGGGCTTATGGCCTCGCGGTTTTGGTAATAACCGAATTAGGAGCGCACAAAGAGAAGGGACTATTCCGAATCCGCGATTGGGTTTTCAGTCGAGCGCTCGCTCCATCCTTCCCTCCTGCTCTGCCGGAGACGGGAACATTATCGCATTACACGTTCCCGCTTGCGTATGCAGTCGCAGAATCGATTTGTACGTTGCGATATATTTTTGCTTCGTGTTCCTTAGAACCCCCTCGAAGCTTACCGAATTATCCTCGTGGGTATCCGGTAAGAAAGGAAGTGCACTTTGTGAGAGCAAAAAAGAACTGGTCGTTCGGCTGTCTTTGTTTGGAGCTCTTTAAGTTCCTTTTCAAATAAAAAAATGAGATGAGAACTTATGTCAGTTTTCTGGCAAAATAGCTTCCACTTCGCCGGTTGGAGTCAACTAGGTCCGGAAGTTAGCGGCTTTTTTCGGCCGAACAGGCACGTTGACTGCTACGAAAAATACCGAAGTCGCCGAAAATATTCCCCTCTCAAGCACGTCCCATGAGCACCGCCATCTCGCTGTTTTCGTGCCCGGATGATGGGGATGAGCCGCTAAGATGTTCCCACAATTGCCGCAGTACTGGTCTAACAAGACGTTTCGCCATGGTGGCCAGAAGAATGTATGAAAGCTGTCTGCCCGCAAAGGCGTACACTAGAGCCACTCAGAGTTACCATAGTGCCAAAACGCTTAAGCTTTAACTGAGAACCGCCAGGTGGCGTTGAGATTATGGTGCCTGGAACGCTTCTCCGACTTTTGTGTTCAGCGTCTTACTCCGCCCATAAATCGAAAGTGGCCCCGAGGGAGCACCAAATGACTCACGAAAGCCGGAGTGCCATGTTGTCGGATGTCGGGATTTTCACGGTTGGGCGTAGAAATTCTGGCAAAAAGTATGAGTAGACGTGAGCGTTGCTGTCTTCGGGGCACTCCTGGCTGCCGAGACTTCCGTAGACTGCCAAGCTCAAAGAATTCCTGCAGCAGAAAATGCGTCTGCCGCATCCACAACCGCTGCCGGCGACACCGTGACCCTATATGAGGCCGAGAGACCACCTTTTAGGACCCACACCAGTCGGAGACGCCTTCCAGGTGCCGTACTCAGATCGACGGAGAGGATATGGCGGCCCTGGGTAATCCAATTGTACCGTGGCGACGTGGCTCTTTTGTGCTTGTACGCGCTCTCCTCGCGTGCAGTGTCACTCGTTCCACCTGGGGTTTTCATTGGAGGGTTTTACCTTCGTTCCGGGTGATGTTCACTTTCATATCATTCGCTCGCTCTTTTCCGAAGTCCCTGACCTAGCCGAGGACCAGAGTGTTAGGCCTAGAATGTGGCGAGCCTCCGTCACAAATGCTGTAGGCGCTCAAACATACCGTAATCTTCATTTCGCACACTAGGCTCCGAGATTCACGCCGCTATTTACAGACAGGTTTGTCCACAACAGCCACAGGGAGTGCGCAGAAACACAATTTTTGTCGAGTCCCCGCGCATGCAGCGTGACCACAACAGCACCACCGAAGCGATGTGATGTCAGCGCCGCGCGTCGGTGTAACTTCAGCGAACGTAAAATGCCTCATACCTTTCGACCGTTTTTATTTCATCGGCAGTAGTGGCCCCACGCCTGTACGGTTTACGTAAATTTTACACGTTCTTTTTTTTTTTGCTGGCGTTTTAATGGTTGACATTCTGCCACGTCCTTTATTGACATTCGCAAACCAGATATCTTGATTGCTCGACACAACGTCCCCAGAATAACTCAGTTGGGAGATTCGCTCTTGGAACGCGGACCGTAGCCTCCGGAACCGAGCCGCTGTAAGCCAGATTCGAATACAGCGCCATGCCTTGACGGTCAGTCCTTTTAGTTACTTTTGTAGTTTGTTGTTTAGTGGGCTGTAAATAATTTGACTTGTGACTTCACTCTGCAGACAAAGGTTTTTTTGTTTTGTTTTTTTCGCAGCTTCCGTGTTTCTTTTGTTTTGGATTGGTCAGTTCGAGAGGAAGCAGCAGCACGTCGTAACTGTATACTCTAAAGGTACAGTGCGCCACGATATGAAAGACCCACTCGGAGCGCTCTGCCCCTCGCTCCGAGAGGGTCTTTCATATTGCGGCGCACTGTACGTTTACTACTCCAACGTAACGTCGACGGGCGTGGCGCAGCGAAGCGAGCGCAGATACTGATTGGTCGCAGATATCGAGTTCCTGGTTGCCGGCCAATGAAAGGCGCGCGTTCTGCGCTACGCTGCGTTCACTGCGCTCAACCTCGGAGTAGAAACAGCCCTTAAACGACCCAATGTTCGCGAGGACCACCGCGACTCGAAATATATCGCGAAAAAGGATCACGGGGATTTATCGTTTGACCGTAACGAATAGATAAAATATTGCTCCCAATTTCGATATCTTGTGCCTGCGAGATTTTCTCGCAACCGATACTTTGCGACGTTCAGGAATTATCGTTTGCTGCAACTTCTCCGAGCTCCTCCGTACCGGTGTGTATAGTTCCCGCGGAGTGGACGCTGCGACAGAAACGGTGTCGCTGCGATCTCGTCGAGCTCGGTGCTCATAAATGGCTTGGAGCCAGTTCTCCAAAGCAGGCTCCTAGGATCACACTGAGTTGCTCTAGTAACGTTGGTACGACACTTCAGGTCAAGAGGACTCGAAGGAAGGAAGTACTTTTGAAACATGCAGTGACTCTCGTGAACACCGGGTGTCTAGATATTCGAATGGAGAGTTGGGCTAGTTGGTAATAATCCATATCGAAAAACAGCGCGAAAACCACAAGGACAAAGAGAAGAGAAACACAGAGCACAGGGCGCTGTCCTGTGTGTTTCAGCGCCTTGTCCTGTGTGTTTCTCTTCTTTTTGTCCGTGTGGTTTTCGCGCTGTTTTTCAATATAGATATTCGAACCGGGCCGTCTCCAGCGCCGGAAAAATATGTTCTTTCTCTAAAAACAAAAAAAATTAAACGTGGCAGAGGCATGGACGCGACGAACGCGTAGGAATCTTTGGCACACCTTTAGCCAGGTTGATCTTCATGAAAGCTTCGCTTCGCCTTCGAACAAAAAACGTTCCTTTTCTTTACAGGCAAAATTATCGCGACCTTTTTCACGACCACCCGAGTTCTACGTAAATACAACACTGATGAGAGCGACTATATCACTCTAAGCTCGGTAAGGTATAGTAGAGGTACACATTTTGAAATCCTAGTATACCTCTCTCCTATAAGGCACATATGTAACCTAGAAGCCTGTAACCTTTGTTATAGGTATCCATGCTTCAGAAATGTTCTGCAGGTTACGTTGCTGTGCATCTACTTTTCGCCATTTGTTGTAACCTTTAAAAGGTACGTTCGACCGACGCGTTAGATTTGTCGTTCTATACAAAAATGAAGTATCTGAGACGCCCAACACCATCCTCGGGGAGCGCGTTCCTGAGACGCGCTCTCCGAGTCTAGCGTCTTTCGTGTCTGAAGACACTTTATGTTTGTATAAAACGACACGTGTGTGGTGCGTGGTTCGAACACGACAGAAAACGCCACTGCGTTGCACAGCACTGCCGAAATAATTACAACTCACCGGATTGAAATAACTAGAGTTGATTAATTAAACAAAAAATATTCACGAAACACGCGACGGACACGACAACGAATGTCCTGATTTCAAAGAACCAGCACACAACGGTTTAAAAAAATGATATATTATATATCCGAACAGTAGAGGATAACTTATTATCTAGAGTGATATTTCCTACAACACACCACATAGCAGATCTTCGGTTTTTTGTTCACCAATATCCAGGGACACTGTACATCAGCAAAACAGCTGTTGAGGTAGAATTATTAGCTGAGCATCGAATAGGGAGGCTGAAGTTCGTGACGTAATAGGCTGCATTACTCATCAAGATGTCTTCATCACGGGTACATGAAGCATTCCGAGTGCGAGTTTTCTCGATATTTCACACTGAACCGCAATCTTCTTGGCTATAAAAGGGAGGGCCCGCAAAGAGGACGTCGTCTGGAACTTCCAGGAAAATGAACACAAAGAAAAGTCTTCGCAAGGCGTGTGGAGCCTCCAAACACTGAGCATACGTGGATTATTCATAAAGTGGTACTCCTACACACACGTTTATAAGTGTGGAATGCTGCCGCTCGTGTCTCGATGCAAAATACAAATATTTCTGGGGTGAGATGGGGCGGGTAGGGGTGCTCTATAAATTTATAAAGAAATACATTTTTGTGTTTTGTTCTGTTTAGTAAAAGCGATTAATTTTAAGAAAAGATGTACGAACTATTGAGCTGTACTATTGAACAAAACAGTTCCCATAAACGAGTACATATTTTTTACAAAAAGCTGCATTTAAAGTGTCGAGCACTACCTGTCGCCAGCTCTCATCGTTATCTTTATCTACAATTATTAAGAGAGGGTCTAAAAGCGTGCAAATAAGGTTCTATAAAATGCCAAAACAAATAAATCAATCTAACCTACGCAAACATCTATCGAACGCGTCACGATTTTTACGAGCACAACATGCAACATAACAATTCCCACACATATCGAGGCCTCGGCGTCAATTCACAGGTGTTTGTTTCTAAACAAGGTTCACCACCCATTGTCGGTGAACCCTTGATTCCTTTCGAACTTCTGTTCTAAATTTGGTTTTTTGAATGATTTTTTATTACTTTCAGACACGTAATTTTTGTATTATTTTCCGAATAAACATCGTTTTTTTCTGCTATCGTTGCGCGCTGTGGGAGACAAACAAATATGCTACTAGAAGTCTACTGTCCTGGGCTCAATCCCCACCCCTGCCCGTTTCGATTTGGATGAGCATCGTACCATCGTGCGGTCGTGTGTCACTACAGCGTGGTGCACGTTAAAGACCCCAGGCTAGCGGTTGTACCGCACTGGCTAAATTGTTCATGCACAACTTGTAGTTTTCGTCGCCCGTTGAGGCAGTCTAAGTTCGAGGCTGCATAAAAATATAAAGAATCCAATTTGTTTTGGAAGTTTACTGAGGCACAAGATTTTGTGATGGCCTTGTGCTACCGAGTTCCTGTCAAAACCTGTGAATAGAAAACAACGATCCCAGCCGAAAAAACACATGTAACTGCGCCGTAGTAAATCACACACAAAAACTATCGAGTGCTTTGAAGACATTAGTAGAATTTCGCGCCAGCCCCGGCAAAACATGATTATTTTATAAGATATGCACAACACTCAACGGTGTCAAAGACAGGATGGGTATCGTTTGTGCACGCGTGGAAACGAAGAACGCCGGACACAAGCAAATGCAAGCAAACGAATAGGTATAAACTGGTCTTCGCCCCAGACATAAACATCAAACTATAAAGCCGTGACATATACCAGTATGCTTCTCGCAGATCGAAATTTACACTCGAGAAGCTTAAAAGGCGACTTTGGTCAAGCGCATCTTAGAAGAAAATAGAGAATCCACTTACCCAAGGTGCCCTAATTTGCGTGCGCCGATAGTCCATGTCGACAATGACCACAATTCAGCAGCGGGAGCAAGTTACTAACCAAGCAGCTTTCCCCACGTAACCCATGCATTCAGATGCTCCAGAGGCCCTTACTTCTTAGAGCCGCCCCGGCGAACTTCAGGAACGCACAGTATGAAGGAAGATCGCAAAAAAAGAAGAAAAGAACGAAGTAGCTCAAGCGTCGTCGCCGCCATCACCACGCGAGCATACCGAAGCCAACGGTCCTAAGGATCAACCCGTCAAAGCTCCGATTCCGTCGAGGATGGCCGAGGAAGCCGAGATCACGTTTGTGGTCAAGTGGGCATAGCTTTGGAATTCGTTGAATTCACTCTCCTTCTTACGCGCCTTCTCTCCCTTTTTCGTCAGTTTATATTT
>JAZHYW010037216.1:0-10205 GCA_037355805.1 Ixodes ricinus
AGACACTGTAACCATTCGCCCGCAAAACCAAAATCCGCTCTCAAAAAAAGCAAATCTGAAGCAGCCTCTTCTCGCAGCACGGTAACGATTATGGCGTAGCCGCGTAGCGTAGAAAAAGGAGGTTAAATCGCTTGCCACCAGATGGCAGAATCAAGCATATTGATCGCAAGTAGCTAGGCTAGGTGGCGCTAGTTACACCCCAATTCATGTTCTACAAAAAATATTTTATATTCTGTCGCCACCTTTGCGCTTCGGGATCCTTTCTTTAGCACAGGTAGACATATTACGCGTTCTACGGTACATAGCATCAGCTGAACATACATAGAGCGCATACACATACACACAAACATCAATGCAACAGCATACATAAAACTGGTGAAAGGAACTCTAACCACGGTTTATTAAAACGAAGGTCCCGACGTTTCGGGGCCAGCTCGGACCCTTGATCACCAGTTTAATTTTTACCTAACCAGGCGGAAGTCCGCCAAAATGTTCACTTTAACAGCATACATACAACAATACAACAGCACACTAACCCGGTCACTGCTCCCGAGCTCTGCGTTTCCGTCTTTTATAGTGGTCGTTCTGAACGTACGGAATTTTTCGGTGACTCTTTAAGCAATAAAAAATATTCCCAGCATGTTGATTTTTTTCCAGCAATGTCATACATCTGAGAGTATTTTTAATGGCTCAGGGGATGAATCTCTTATTAAAAAGAAATGCTCGATCATGCCGTAAATATTTGAAAGCCAATAAATTGAGCCGCTCCAATGTGGTTCCAAGCCTGGGTTTGTTTCCCCGCACGGCACTTCCGAGCCAGTATTTCTATTGTAGTGTTTGCTTTACTATTTGTGCTGTTCGCGCACGGTTGCGATTGCCGTCTAGAATTAATCTGTGTAGAGCAGATATTCACTCAGCTGGAAGTGATGCTTCACGGGCAGAGAGATCGCTTTTCGATCAACTTGAATGCAGTCGAAGCCGCGACTTGCGGCAGGTGTTAAGTGTACGGAGCTACCCCGTGGCGAGCTCGAAAACGTCTAGCGCTCATCCCAGCGCGCCACTTGGAGGGCAGTTTCTCCAGGAACCGTAGTATATTTAAACAGCAAAATAAAGGATAACTTTTCTTTTTTCGATTTTACGTTTTTTTATGTTAAAATTTCATTGTAAATATAGTACTTTCCGTCATTATTTCGTACTGTTCAGTATTTTCACCAGAGCGCAATCGCTCCGGGGACCGACAGTCACATTGGCCACTTTACGATAGGAGCTTACCGTTCAGACCAGCGTTCCAACATGATTATCCGCACGTCGATCGACTGCACCTAATTTCTCAAGTGGTCTTAAACTCTTTAATGTAAAGGGGAATGTCAACCTGCGACACCCCGCCCCCTCCGATCACGGCCCAACCAGCGGCATCAATGCCCGACAGTTTACGTCATCTTATCTTGTTGTTACACCACTGATACGCGAACACACGGTCACATCGGCGATAATTCCAGTCTTCTATTCACTACGCACAACACTTCCATCACGATGTTGCTGCTACGTTGCCGACATGCAGAAATACAGAACCACGTTGAACGCCGGTTGGCACTCGGCACGGGAAAACAGAACTGAATCGGCACGGGAAAACAGAACCGAACTCAGCAAGGCAGCCGGCAGGAAAACCTGCCGGCTGCCGAATTCAGCACCAGGCAGCCGGCAGGAACACCTGCCCACCTTGGACACAGTTCCTGCGATTTCCATAACGTCGAAAACGTCGATACAGATCCGCGTGGTTCCGCTACTGTAGTTCCGATTTACTTCCGCGTACCTCCCGCAATCCAGAGACGGCCATCTTATCCAGTGTACGTAGCGCTGCTGGCTGTGCTCCGGAACTTCGCTGTTTCTAGCGGCCTCATTTGTTCGTTTGAAAAAATATAGTGATAAAACGTGAATGCAACCGAAATGTTCTGCACGCTTGGACTAGAAGACGGTATTAACGGCGGCCTTCGCTGCCGCTGAAGCTCAATCAACTCAACAACATTTATTAAACAACGTGCGCGACGTGCTCGAAAAACGAAACCGAAAGAAGATGCCTCCCTTCTTCTCGAGTCCGCTTGGGGGCGCGTCAGTAGAAGGGAGGCAGACGCGCCGTTGCTGCCTTTTACCTCCATTTTTCTTAGAGTGCAGGGTCAGGGCCCAGCGGTCGAGGCGGCCGAGGCAGCCGAGTTACGAAATGTGGCCAAAGAGACCGAGGCCCGAAGCCCGCCAATATCGCAGCTGATCGCAGCCGCCCAGTGTACGTAGCAGTGTCGGCATCGTTTCGAAGCTTAGCGGTTTATGGCGGATGTGTTTTAACTCTTTCTTTGTGAATGCCGAAAACGCCGCGGCAAAAGAAACGACTGAAGGACCGACCTCGTCGTCTTGGCCCCTGCGTAAACGGCTTAGATCCAACCTGGGTGCCCAAATCTAGTTTATCAAACAGCGCGCTGATGAAGCTTATTGTAGCAATGATATTTGTATAGTTTTCCTTAGCGTCGGTGGATAATAAGGACTTTAATTTTCCTTCCATCGGTCTGGGTTTGTTTATGCCTGTTTTGGCAAATAAAAAGATAAAAAAAACACCGCTCCTTCCGGGGATCGAACCTTCGACCACTTGGTCAGTAGCGCGATGTTCTACCCCTGCGCCAATTGAATTTTTTTTTTCTTTATTGGACACGTTTGTACAGTTTATTCAACACTCATTCGTCGCAAATGCATGCGATGTCAAAAATTTACCGCCCAGCCTCTTGCGGGCGCACTAAAATTCCTTCATCTTTAGGAGATCATCAAACAGTGGTGCCCAAACGGGAGACGTTTCTTCAGACCGACAGAACACTGATTTAACCTGCGCAACCACCTCGATGAAATACCCTCTTACTGTTTTGAGTTCTACATCTGCATGTCTGTGGGCCATACGGGATTTCCATATGGAATAGAGGCCTAATGCAAGGAACATGTCGTAAGGCACTTGATCGTTCTTGTCTATGGGAAGGTAACGAATCGTATGGGGCGTAACACATAACTCTTTCTTTAGCGTCCGCTGCAACACGTCCCAGAAGAACACTGCGTCCCAGCATAGTATAAACACATGTTCCACTGTTTCTGGCTGCTTGCACAATATGCAGTCAACGGACCAAGGAACAAATATGCCTCTGTCTCTGAGCCATGTTTTAACAGGTAACGTGTTACTGTGAAGCTTAAAGAAAAACTTTTCACGGCTGGAGGAACACACATTTTCTTGACACGGCAGAGAACATCCTGACCAGGCCTGTCACTATACAGCGAGCGATACAGCGGTGGAGGGAACAGTACTTCGATTAGGTCTTGAGTCAGTTTCTTTCTAGTGACAGTACTCAGGTATTCGATGGAAAACCTGGCCCGTAAAAACAGTGTTGCGTCTCGGACTTCTTTTAGAAATCCGAATAGGTGCGTGTTCTCATCGTGGTTGCTACTTACTATTACTGCTGGTAAAGAGCTTGCAAGTTTTGTTTGTATTATGGTTCGTATGAATGGGTGGGTCTGATCTCGCAGAAAAGCAAACCTCGACACAAGCTGTCGAACGAAAAGGTGCGAAAGTCCGACTCCACCATCCTTCACCCGTCGGAACAGATTGTCTCGCTTCATTTTTTCCCAACTTGACTTCCAGAGGAAGGTAGCGAAGACCCTGTGGAACTTTTGTACGCGAGTGCGTGCACAATGCATTACTTGTAAAACATACCATATCTTTGCTATCAAAAATATATTGCATACTGTTGCTCGCGCAAATATTGAGAGGTCTCGGTTCGCCCATTTCGTAGCCTTTCTATTTAAATCTACTGCCTCGTCTGCCCAGTACTGTGAGCTGTTCTTGAAATGTTGAAGTGGAACGCCTAGGTACTTGCACGGCGTGCTAGTCCAATTCATATTTTGGTATCTATCTGGTTTTGTCGCCCAATCTCCATACCATATTCCGCAACTTTTTCCCCAATTGACAACAGCGCCTGTAATATCACAGAATTCATTAGTGGCTGCGACTGCTTCGTTGACACTTTGTTTATCCGTACAAAATATGGCGACGTCGTCGGCATACGCCAGCAGCTTGACTTCCACTGATTCTAGTGCAAAGCCGTGGATCATTTTACTCTCCTGAACGCTTAAACAAAGCGGTTCTATGTACAACGCAAACAACAATGGCGACAGTGGGCAGCCTTGTCTTACGGAAGATAGGACCGGAATACTTTTAGTTACTGCACCTGCGCCAACTGAACAGGAGGAACTCGACCTCCTCCTTTCATCCAAACTTCCGTTCCTCCCTTCTCTGGGCAACTTGACTACAACAAGGAGGAACAGTCGCCGTTGCTACCTGTCTCCTCCTTTTTTTCTTAGAGTGTATGCTGGATAACTACCACGTATACACAATTAAAACAAAATCAACTTCCCTCCTATCTTTAGACGGTGTTACGACTGGCTTCCTTGGCTCCGTCCTGGAGTTCACCTTCACCTGTCACCAACGGCCCTAGACAGTCACGTTCAGATTCCCGAGATCGGCCCTTGAGTCATCGGGCCGGTGTTGGCTTTCGAGGAGGGCTCCAAACACAAAAAGAACCTCTTCCGGAAACCACGAGACCATCTGGGACCGCCAGCCTCCGCAAGGAGAAACACCGGCCTGCGTGTGCTTGCCTGTGTATGTGTGTGGGTCTGTCGATGTTGGGTTTCAGCAAGAGCGTCGACTCCTTGCATCAGCCACCGAAGCGGGGCAAGAACGTGAAGGGATTGCATCATCTGTTTTTGGTGGAAGAACACCCGGAAGTTGCATCAGCCGCCCCGAACTTCGAACACCACGTGAACACTCGAACGCCGGGGAAGGCTCCTTCTCGCTCCGCGGGCCTTCTCGCCCTCGGAGGGTTATATAACTTGGGCTCTCGCCGACTGCCGATTGCCGATTAACCGGTCGACCATGCTACTTGTATATTCCATGTATATAAAAGTTCTACTTCAGTACCCCCACTCCAGGCCTGTTTCCTTGGGGCCATGCTAGCAGCGAGCCACAGCCCCGACTCTTGGTTCCGCGCCTGACATCGTCACCCTCCCGGACGCAACAACGGCTAGCGCAACAGAGGTAGGTGCCGCTCGGCCTGCGTACTCGTTGAACGAGAACAATCCTACGTCACGTTCACATAGCGGCTGATTTCCAGCAGTGGCGTAGTAACGGGGGGGGGGGCCGGGGGCCGTGGGCCCCGGGTACCAGGAGTCTCATTCACGAGGGGGGGTGTCACTTATGGCGGCAATCCCCCCGGCTTGACTGGTTCGTAAGTGGCAAAGAATGTGTAGACGCATGAGGTCACCACTCTTCCATCATGAACGTGTCTGGTGCAGAGTCGCAAAACTGGCTTGGCTCGCGCAAAGTCATCGCGCACCGGCGGAAAAAACAAGCGCGGAAAGTGCGGGAGCACTCGAGAAAGAGCTGTGCCCGGGCACGCCGAGCCAACGCCACCTAGTCTACGCCAAACCCAGCGCAACACGACGCTGGCTTGCGCCGACCACGGCCGGACTGCGCCGAGACAGCAAGAGAAGGCGCCAGACGAAGAAGAAAGAAATCACACGAAGGTCTTAGACGAAGGGAGTCGCGGGGAGGGGGTAAACGTGTTGGGTAAACTCTTAACGTGTCGTCTCCCTCACCCCGGACTCTCACCCATGGCTGTCCACCCGTGCACGGCACCGCACCACGCGCCGAGGGGGAAGTGCCGAGAGGAGGTGCTGGCGAAAGGCTTCTGCTCAGCAAGCTCCCTCGCTCTCTGACCCCGCCGTAAGTTCTAGAAGCGCGTCGCTCGCCGTCGGGAGGCGGTCACAATGTAGTGTTCTGGCAAGTGAATTCGTAATGTTGTGACGGCGACGGCGTTTCCCTGTTGCCACAGCGTGCCATGACTGGAGACCGTCAAGCTTCCGGAAATCTGCGTGGACGGACTGGCTTCAGCGCCGCAGTGTACCGTATGCCAACGATTGTTTGATTGCATTACTTTCCATTTTAAGGCGTGCGGTTTAGAGGCTCGTTTTAGCGACAACATCTTACCGAATCGCCTCGAAACTCTGTTTAGAGAAAATGGCGGCCGCCGGCATGCTGTTGCTTGCCGAATCGTTAGCGGTGAACCCTTGGCGGTGCACGCTCGAGCTTGATATTATATCATATTTTCCCGGAGCGATACCGAGGGTGACCACAAGGTCTGTTTTGAAGCCTAGCTTGCCGCCGCGTACAGACCGCATTTCTCTAAACTGAGCCTTCACGTTCTCTAAACCAGAGGTGTGCAAAGGGGGGGGGGGTGACACTGTTTGCTGGCTAACCCTGTATTTATTATTTCATTATCGCTGCGTGACCTCGCGTCGCGGTTATGGCTTTTAGCTTTGCGGTCTCGGGGAGCGGGGGGGGGGGGTGACAAAAGACCTAAGGGCCCTGGGTGCCAGATGGTCTAGCTACGCCACTGATTTCCAGTGTTGCCGGGGCCTCGAGCGGCTAGTTTCGGTTTTGTTGGCCGCGCCCAAACAAAACTTTCAGGCGCCGATATCTTTAAAACTACGCACAATAACGAGAAAAAATTACACCTTGCAATTTAGGGACGCTGACAGCACTAAAAACAGTCATAATCCCAAAATCGAAAGTATGGACCGGGGTTGCCTTTTAAATTGCAAAGCATGAGCAATGACCTCGCCGCATTTTTTAAATAGTGCTTCGATTCTCACCATTCCTAAGCCTAAATGAACGCGATAATTGTCGGCATGGCAACGTCCTTGGGAAGCGGATCGCCTCGACTCAATCGGGCGGGTATTGATACCACACAAAAGCAGACAGCGTACCAATAGACCTTTTTTTCTAAATTACCCAAGCATCGAGGAGAACGCTGGAAGTGTAATTCTACGGTCCGCGCGCGCTGGCCTTCCTCTTATATAAGATTCGAAGTAAGTAATCATAATAAGGCTTTGACGAACGCGCGTGCAAGGCAAAATTTGTTTTAGACTTTCTGCTTTAGAACAATTACTACTGCAGGCGCCAGTACGTGCAACGCGTGTAACTACACTCGTAACATGCACCTCGGTGCTTGGGAAATTTAGAAAAAGGTCTATTAGAACGCTGTCTGCTTTTGTGTGCTATCAATACCCGGCCGATTGAGTCAAGTCAATCCACTTTCTAAAGACGTTGCCATGCCGACAATTATCGCGTTCATTTAGGCTTAGGAATGGCCAGAATAAAAAAACTATCTAAAAAATGCGGCGTTTTCATTGCTCATGCTTTGCGATTTAATCGAGGTAAGTCAAAGCGAATGTCTCCTGCACTATTCATTGCTGACTACCGCGCCCGATATTGCAGCTGCAACGACATAGTTCCAAAGCGAGCGGCGCTCACTCACCGGGGCACTGCCATGTTTCCCGCATTTGTACCGAGCCAGTCACGTGATTTCAAAATCCCTCTCCTAGGTATTGCGGCTAACTTTAGCCGCGGTTAGCGCTTAGAGCAAACGGGCCCAGACAGGGGCGGATTTAGAGGGGAATCCGGATGTCCTGACCCCTCTTGATTTCTGCATGTGTAAAATTTAGAGTGTAAAACGAAGGAAAGGGGGAGGGGGTTCATAAGCATACGAAACTTACGAAAAGTGGTCCCAAATTGCGACGTGGCCAGGTATGAGGCAGGATGTAATGAGGCACACACGTAGCTGCCCGGTTTGTCAGAAGACGAAACCCCGAGGTTACCTAACCACCAGGTTTAATGCACTCGGTCGAAAGCAAGTACCCCTGTTAGTTTGTTGCCTGCGACGTTGTCGGTCCCTTTCCCCGTAGTCCACGCTGTATCGGTGCTCGGTGGCACCCGAAAGAAATGCGACTGACTCCGTGTCACGGCAAACCAAAAAGAACGTTTATTCCCTCGTGGCCCTGCACAAGCTCACGGGCCCCACAGCACGCGCGTGCGTGCCTCGCTTGTAGGAAGCGGGAAGTTCAAAAGAGGCTCACGCCACATCTCCCTCTGGGGATAAACAAGAGTTTCGAGTAGTCTGTAGTTATTCACCAAACCGCTGGGAGGCAAACACTTTTCTTCCAGCCCTTGTTACTTACTGCCACGGGGACTCTGCAGTCCTGCGTTGATGACTGCGACTGCGAAGCCTGCTGCAGTGTAGGCGGGTGCTCCGTGACGTCCTCCCCGGGTAGGGCAGACCCGTCAGGAGCGGTCGTGTTGGCTGGCCACAATACCAGCTCGTCGCGTTGACCAGAATGAGCCGGAATTCGCTTGAGGGCTCTTGGGTTGCGACGGACGTCCCCTCTTGTGGTTCTGACCCAGTAAGACCTGGGCGTGTCCGCTTGACGGAGGACCTCCCTGGGCACTTGAGGTCCTTCAACCACACAGTCGATCCGGGACTCAGTTTGGGCAGCCGTCGAGCTGCATGTCGGCGGTCGAAGTGTGCCCGTTGGCGCTCTTTGACTTGACGGTCGCGTCTAGTCGCGACGTTGTTGTTGACTTGGCCGGGAGTCAGAAGAGCTGGGTACACCGGGATCCGCGTCCGCAGACGTCGCCCCATGAGGAGTTCGGCTGGACTCCGCCCTGTCGGACCCGGGGTATCCCGGTACGCAAGTAGAGCTAAGTACGGGTCCTCTGCTTTCTCAAGCAGATTCTTCATAGTCTGCACGGTTCGCTCGGCCTCTCCATTCGCCTGAGGATGACGAGGGCTGCTGGTAGTGTGCTGGAAACCGTAGTTCCGGGCAAACTCTGCGAAAGCATCACAGGAGAACTGTGGTCCATTGTCGCTTACTACCGTTGCAGGTATCCCATGGCGGGCGAATATGCTCTTCAGACGTTCGATGACAGCCTCAGCTTTCGTTGACGATAGATAGGCGATCTCGGGAAAGCGAGACCTGTAGTCAACGCAGAGCAAATACTCCTTGCCTCGTAGATGAAACAAGTCCAGCCCAACCATTTGCCATGGCAGAGATGGCGTCACCGTTGGCATGAGAGGCTCGGCGTTTTGTTGACGAACCTTCGCGCACACAACGCAATTATTGACAACTCTTCTCAGCTCGGACGACAGGCCTGGCCACCAGACAGCTTCTTTCGCGCGCTGCCTGCACCGTCCAATTCCCTGATGTCCCTCGTGGAGTCGTTTCAGCATCTCCTTCCTTAGGGAACCAGGAATAAGGAGGCGGGTTCCGTAGAGCAGAAAGCCTTCGCAGTGGGACAGGCTTCCTCTGTACTGCCAAAAGGGCGACACGTCGAGAGGAAGTCTTGACTTTGATGGCCATCCGTTCATGCAGTACTCCCGAAGCATCTGGCAAACTTTGTCTTTCTCCTGGGCTTCTTTGACTGGATGCAGAGTGCTGCTTCGGAGTCCCATCACTGCTCCAACAGTGAATGACTGAACCTCAGCGCAGGTCAGTGTCTCCGCTGGCTCTTCCTCACTCACCGGAGCCCTTGAGAGAGTATCAGCCGTCGCGATGCTCTTGCCAGGAACATACTGCATTCTGTAGCTGAACCGCATCAGACGCATGCGGAAGCGCTGGATACGAGGAGGTAGCACATCCAGTGCCGACTTTCCCAAGAGCGTCAGCAAAGGTTGATGATCGGTCTGGAATGTCGCCGTTAGGCCCCGCAAAAAGTCTTGAAACCGCTCTGCTCCCCAGGTCAAAGCCAATGCTTCTTTTTCCACCTGAGCGTATCGGGTTTCAGTAGGGGTAAGGGACCGTGATGCGAAGGCCACAGCTCTTCCCCTCCCATCGGGCTGGACCTGAAGCACGACTGTTCCTAATCCGTGTGAAGACGCATCCGCGGAGAGTATTGTGGGATACGACGGATTGTAGTGAGCCATGCAACAATCTGAACACAGGAGATTCTTGACGCTTTGCAGAGCGGCTGCTTGTGGGGGACCCCAGGTCCACTCCGACGTTTTTCGAAGCAGGTCTCTGAGCGGCACCGTAATTTGTGCCAAGTTCGGAAGAAACCTTGCACAGGTGGTTCGCCATTCCAAGGATCCGACGGACGCCGGCAGGATCCTCTGGAGCCGGAAGATCTCTGATTGCCTTGAGCTTTGCTGGGTCCGGTCGAACACCGTGGCGGGATATAATACATCCAAGGAAGGTAACTTCCCTTGTGCTGAAGACACACTTGACTTTGTTGAGGGTGACTCCAGATTGCTCTAGGCGCTTGAGAGTCTTCTGCAGATTTGCGT
>JAZHYW010037218.1:0-52315 GCA_037355805.1 Ixodes ricinus
TATCTCGAAGATTGCATTGTGTGCGGCTGTACCAATCATTTCAAACACCAGCATCACTCATAGTTGCAAAGGCCGTACCGTAAAATACCGGGCAAGCGCCCACTCACACTTTGGAGATAATCGCAAAAAATGGGGGATGGGCGCTCGTCCGGTCATCAATTTTACATATAAATGTACTGTGCGTATTTTCTCAGATCTCACAAATTTGGTAATGGGCGCTTAATGTGGAATGGGCGGATGCACGGTATTCTACGGTACAGTGCAACCCACTTACAACGATACCAGATATAACGATGTACCGCTTATAACGATCAGTTTCTAGAAATTCTAGACTGGAAATGGTCAGTTTCTGGTCCAGATACAACGATAATCGGTTATAACGATTGAAATTTCGGGTTTCCTCATTATCGTTATAAGTGGGTTGCACTGTAGTCACCACTCATTGGCAGTGGTCATAATTATATTTACGAGATTGCCTCATTTGTATACCAGAACCATCTTGACTGGCATACTGCAGAACAGCACTTCCCAATCATTGCACATGTTTTGGTTGTTTTACATACGAAATGCGAGAGCTTAGAATATATTATTTTTTCCTTCGGGCGTTCAGGCGAAATCGGTGCGCACAGATCTATTTTGAGAAGCTTCCCTCTATTAACAGATGTGGAAACCCTGAACAATGACGGCGAATAATGTTCTAAAGATTGCAGTGCTTTTGATCTGAGCGCTTTCATCATTTAATTCTCACAGCCCTGCACGAGTGTGTTCATCGCTTTCGAATGAAAGGGAAGAAATACAAGGACGAACCAGTCAAAGTGGCACTGGGTGGCCCGTCCTTGTTCCAGGCCACTCAAAGTGGTCGGGAACCACGCCTTTATTAGCCTCATGAACTAAAGCTTGTATACATTATTTTAGTGTTTACACAATCACAGCCCAGCAAGCCCATATTTGTGGCTTCGTAAGGCAAGTAAAGCACATGCCATGCATACAAACACTGAAAGTGGCATTGGCGAAAAGCACGCCTCTGCAATGGGCTATACTCCATGTCACATACAACGACAGTGCTGAAAAAGGCTCGAGCGCAAGCCTGTGGTTCTCAACTTGGCTTTCGTGCTGGCAAAGGCTTCAGCGAGAGTGCGGTTCTTCAGAAATCTTTGTGTGCACGAGAGGTCATGCATAAGAAGCATGTTTAAAACCACACGCTGGTGCTCACGCCCTTGCCAGCATTGGAGACTTGTGAGATAGAGTATTCACAACTCCAACGCCCTATAGATGGCGGGGAGGTGGTTCCAAGATGGCGGAAGAGATGGGGATAGATTTTCCGTGCACCCACTCGCTGACGCTGGTCAGTGCGCACAAATTAATTTATTTGGCTATAAATGCAAAACGGTCAGGGCAGGAGCGAATCACGGGTGATGGAGATGTTAGCGTATGTTAGGAAAGCCAGCCTGTTGTTCTTTAGAAGTTGGGGAAACCTCACAGAACTTGGGACGCTTTGTGGAAGGCGAGCGTATTTTGGGCGCCGGTCGTATCGCTGTGTGTGGCAATGTATTTTTGTGGGTGGTGAAAATATTGTGGTGTTTGCGCTGTGCCTGGCCACCAGTGCTCTAAAGCATGAGCCGTGCATGGTGAACGTCAAGCTCCAGTAGAGCAGTGTTTACAGTATTGACGTCTCTGCGTCAGTGGCTCGCAACTCACTGCACACCGTCGCGGTTTTAGTGCACTGCAACACGTGATTAACCCACGCCATGGTTCCTAATAGGCAGCTTTAGCATAGCACAGCTGCAGACTACCGTACGGTGAGGTATTGCAACCAGAAGTTTGTGCTGTATTTTTGAAGCATGATTTTTGAAGCCTCAAGGTAGCCTGCGGTAACACCATTGGCGTGTTTGGGGTTTTTATTTATTGCTCTGTCAAAAGACATATTCAAATACACAGTATACTAGTCCTGTGTACCGTGTTATTCACATCGTCGAGACCCGCCTCAACAAAACTGCCAATTGTAAGCACACCTCATGATCGGCACAGACGTGCATAAAATTCTGCGGGCATTTTTTATTTGTTTTTTTAATTAACTGAAAGCAGGTATGCTCAGTTTGTCTTTTGGAAGTGCTTGGAGAAAACTGTTATGTTCCTTGTCACGGCCTTTAAGCACATAAAATGCGAACCCTTTCCCGATGTTCATCGCTCAATACACCGTTGCACGAGCAGTTCTCTCCTACTTTCTGGAAAAAATTCACTTTCCATAGATGGTACGCGAGAGCTTTGCACTACTAGCGACATCTTATGCCATCACGTTGAGCATAGATTGAACCGCAGGACTCAAAATCCACAGCGTATGCGATCTCACATGAAATGAGAATCGCAATGTACAAAGGGACCGGGGTGGTCCCTTTGTACAACGCTGTTACGAAGTGGGCAACATTTAGTATCATAAAGGTGCACTGAAGTGCATTTTGAAAAGTTGTTTTTGGGTGTTATATTGATTAATAGGTGTCAGTCAACAACATCTAGTTTCAGATTACAAATACCGCCTACTGATCACAGGGCAATAAAAATCGTGCAAACTCTTTTCCTTTGTGTTTTTTTTTTCTGGACCAACGGAGATTACAATTGTTATCATTATACCTAGTTGTGGGCACGTTGCACATTATATTTTGACAAAGACACATAATATTTATGGTGCAAGAGGCATAACAGTGAAATTTCGCTTCAAAACCAGCAAACTTTACTTTTCCTCGGCTTTCGGTGGACCCAGAGTGATGTGTCAACCCGACTCCGTCGGATAAATCTATGGATATCGATCGTATGCTTTATAACAGACAGTA
Organism: Ixodes ricinus; assembly: GCA_037355805.1. Lineage (NCBI taxonomy): Eukaryota > Metazoa > Arthropoda > Arachnida > Ixodida > Ixodidae > Ixodes > Ixodes ricinus. The sequence continues at coordinate 2,829 of JAZHYW010037218.1, forward strand.
GCTTACACCACCTAGCCGCGGTGGGCCATCGTGGTTCGTCTCTATCACACTCCACTCGTCAGCGTCGCGCATCGTAACCTCGACGAGCGCACGTGTTCGATTGTGTTGGCCGACGCTGGCTGCGAATGGGAACCTTTACTCCAGCGTCATGCACGTTGCAACGTAGCGCAGCGTCCCCAGCGCGCATCGGCGTAGCTCACGACGGGAAAACAAACCGCAAACCTCACGCGCCAACGAAGGTGGCTTTCCCAGAAGCCCTCACGCGAGCGTTCCATGGCCTCATTCGGGAATCTGGATGTCGGGGCCAGTCGGAGCAGTGAGTTGAGACGCTCATTTTGGTGATCTGAACCTGCCGTTGCTTACCGTGTGTCATGTGCTGTTATCTGTGTTCCTGTGTTGGTATGCATATTTAACACTCGTGCGATCGACTGGGCGAGTTTGTGCGTGGGCGTGGACTGCTCCGAGCATATGCTACCCCCGATACGCTTTGTAGGCCTAACGCGCAGGACTCACATGGATGTTGTGCCGACAAAAGCTTGAAGTTCAAAGGCGCACTGAAGGTAGAGTAAAATAGAATTAAGGATGACCTAATGTGTGTGCCATACATGATCATGTTGTGTTAATGACTGTACGCACCGGCAGCCGTTCCCGATCAAAACAAGCGCCGTCGAATCTATGGGAATGGCGAACCCAGTGAAACATCTGCTATTTAGCCGGCGAGAAATTTTCAACTGGTTTGTTTCAGTTTGTAAATGATAGAGGTAGGCATCGTACGTTGTCTTCGGTACTAGTTTCTCGAGTCAGAGTGAAAGGCTAGATATGATAATAGCACTCTGGCCATCTGTCAGAAAGAGGCTCTGAAATATTGAGTGCATCGCTTCCATTATAAATTCCCGGCGGATTCACCACAGGAATACAGGGTGTGTCTACAGTCAAGAAGTATCAAGGGCCCTTGAAAATCTTTTTGTAAATCAAGGTTATTTAAGGTTTTTGAGGGGCTGGAGAAACACTGACAATGCAACCCAGAAAATGCAAAAGCTGTATGCAATGGGATGCCCAAGTTTATACCTGGCTAAAGGAGGTTCTTTGGCAATGTCTTTGTGATCTGCACATCTCACGCACACAGTACAGAACAGTGTCTGAATGATTTGAACTTATTAAGAACCTGCTCGAGTGAACTCCAACGATAAGGCTGCGACTTTAAAGCGTCTCCCTCGACGTCAGTCTCAGACGTTGCTTGCACTGACATCAGCTGCTGCTGTGGCAGTCTCCTTGTTGCCAAGTGCGCACCTGCTGCGGCACACATTTCATACCACCGGACTGTTTCTCCTTGGCAGGAGCTAGTGGGAATGACTAGCAGTATGGTGTGATTACATTGTGTGCAAGCCATGCATACGTAGCGATTCTAGGCATCTGTCTAAGGCAAGAACATGGAGTGTGTTGCTTCTTGAAAAGGAGCACACTTCAAGCAACGGGTGTTGTGTAATCCGATAACCTACTGGAGAGATGAAGGATAATCTGGTGGTTGTCACCAAGTGACAGGACGCAGTAAACCACATCACAGTAGGAAGAAAGTAAGCATATTGTCGCGTCTTCGTAGTAATATGTTCATATAGTCGGATCACTTCGTCTTTACCGCTCAGTGAATCAGTCTTGTGTAAGCAGCCCGGGCGATCGGACGTTCCTTCCAGCCCCGCAGGGTTTGCCGAGGACCCTTCACTTACCGCAAAATCCCGTAGGAACGCCGTCCCTCGGGAGATCGCCCACCCCATATTTTTCACCACTTCATTTTGGATGGGCATTCTTAAGGGATTTTACAGTATATGTATCCAGAGTACAGCGACTGGTGACCTAGCAACCTTCCACGGACTCACTTGACGTATTTCTGCTCGTTCCACGATGACACGACGGCCTGCGGCACCGGCTGGTCGACGAACATGAGCCGCATGATGTAGTGGCGGGATATGATCGGCAACTCCCTGAGTAAAAAGAAAATTAAGGTTGGCAAATCGAAACCGAAATGAAGACAAAAAAACTGTCAGCCTTTCCACTCTTGTGAAGAAGGAAGACCAGTACAGCTGTACTATGGTGGGAATGAAGTATTTATAAATGTAAGGATTAAGGTGTGATTAGGTAATTGGTTATTTGAACGATTAAAGAATCATACATATAAATAACGATCCGGGGTTGTTATTTATTTTATAACCACAGTGACCATGGCCTTGTGATCGCTGTGGTACACTGCCATAGGGTGTACGCTGACGGCAGGCACGTTCTTCGTGAAGACAAGGTCTATACACGTCCAATGCCTGGTCGTGGGCACCGTAGGTTCGTTCACACATGCAAGCCCGAAGCGCTCGAGCATAAGCGAAGTGAACCCCTTTCCCTCCTGGCGTCTAATGTCAACGTTAAAGTCACCCGTCACTACGGTAGACGTGTCGCCGCCGAGCTTGACGTAGCAGAAGACGTTTATCATGAATGCTTCAATGTCTCTCTTGGGCGCCGCGGGGGAAACGTACACGACGGCGACCACTGGACCATCGCGTACCTTCGCGGAAAGGCTGGAAAGGTTGCCACCATCTATGAGCGACGGCGGAAAACAGAGTGGCTGTCTGGTTGCCGCCGTCGCTCATAGATGGCGGTAGCTGTCCAGAGTTTTGTGTCGACATTTATGTGGAGACAGACACGAAACTGGGGAAACTAGCCTTTAACAGCTCCACTGTAAAAACGCCCATAAACGTAAGACGCCGCCCCCCAAAAAAAGAAAAGGGCCCTATTTGGAACTTTTTAAATGCGTTCTAAACGCATTTAAAAAGTTTAGAACGTCTTTGCAAACGTCCGCCCGAAGCCACAGTCGGTCATCCCATTACACACCGCACGGTCCGCACCGAACGCATCGTCCGTGAATTGGCGCTTGAACTGCCGGTCGGTCGCTGTGCAACGGGGCTTCCTGTTGCTGCTGGGCCCGACGATCTCGTTTTACAGCCGCGTCCCCTGCTATCCCCATGTTCCCCTTGATGCGCCCGCCGTTGCCGCAACTGTACCGCAAGCAACAACTTTCCGTCTTGCTGCCGAGCACACACCGGCGACCGCAAGCTTTTCTACATCAGACACGAAAGCGTTTTAGAGCTGACACTATAAAAGCCATGCATTTAGATGTGGTCGGCGTACCGGAAGACTGCGAGGCATGTTGCCGGGTGCGTGTACAGTTGGTCCAGCGTCGCCGGCGACAGGGTCTTCAGGTAAGCGTGCAGATCGTTACATTTCAGCGAACTGCTCGGCGCCGACAGACTCATGTCGTGCCGTCTTCGAAGAAACTTCTCGTTTTTGAGCGAGTCATAAGCTCGGCGTGGGCATCACCTGCGGCCACCGCGTCGGTCACCGTCCAAACCGCACGCGCTCACATTCACCTCTCGGAAGACTCAGCGGCTGAGTGGCTGAGTCGCTGAACAAGCCAAGCCAGCCAAGCGGCCAAGGCCAAGCAACCGGCAAGTGAAATCGATAAAATACCAAAAAAATATTATACGCTGAAGAGTAGTTGATAAAATAGACTTCTTCAGCGTGGCCTACTCATGAAAAGCTAAAAAATTTTAAATAATTTATACGGAAGGTTCAGGATGTTCAGATATCCACCCGATCCGGTCAGCGACCAGCGCACGCACGAAACGCGTGCGCGCGTCAGCCGCATCGCCAGCAACACCGAACAAAGCTGGGATTTTAAATCGCTTGTTTACTTCATTTTGCTTGAATCTGTTGCCTGGGTCAGTTGTCAATAATGTGCCACCCGTTCGATTGAATCCGTCCGCGGGCTCCAGAAAGGAATGGAGGCCGCCTCCAACGTCCTGTGGACATTCAGCACGCTGGCGGACGGCTGCGTGGCCGCGGTGAGCCTGCTCCTGCGGCTCAACGAACTGGTCGGCGCCGTTCTGCTGAGCGCTGTCCTCCGACTGTGCAGCGTCGTGGCCCAGATTTCGACGTCGCTCTACCACGGCCTCTACTACGCGTGCCGAGACTTCTTGTACTTCCTTGAGGACATCGTGGTGCTCGTCCGCTCCGTGGTCAGTGCCGTAGACTGCGCCGTTCACGGCATCACCGTGTGCGTGGTGCTGGCGTACGCCTCGATAATACGGGCTATCGTCTTCATCCACGACGTCATTACGAGCACGTGGGACCTCATCGTGACGGGCGTGTTCTACGTCTCGTCTTCGGTCTCTTCCCTCGTGTCGCTTCTCATCGGGTCGACTCTCCTGCTCCTCCAGCTTCTACCTTTCGCCGTCTGCCAGACGGCCTTGTACGCGTACAGTTCGGCCGTAAGCGTCCTGACCGGAGTCGTCGGCCTGTTGGTCGCTGTATGCACGGTAACTTGGGGCACGGCGTCAAGGACGGTCTGTTCTGTGCGGACGTTATTCTGGAAGCAGCCACGGGACGTCTACGCCGGGTTCGCGATTGCCTGTGTCCTCGCGGCCACTGTCCGGCTGTCGTTCCGTTTCCAGCTACACCGACGCCTCTTCCAGCGGCTGGCGGCGCTCCGACCACCTCGGCGACGACGACCGTCGAGGCGAGCCGGCCCGGACCGCTCGCCTCCGTTCACGATGACGCTGCGGTCCACCCAGCGCCGAGACCGACTCCAGTGTCTCGAGCGAGAGCTGGAGCAGGAGCGCGAGAAGCAGCTGTGCGTCGTGTGTCAGGACGAAGAACGCTGCGTCATCCTGCTGCCGTGCGGCCACTTCGCTCTGTGCGTGGCCTGCATGGAGACGCTGCTCGAGATGCAGCCCACCTGCCCCGTGTGCAGGCACTTCATCAACAGGGTCGTCAGGGTGTACGCCTAGACTAGACCGCAAATGCTGGGGACAGTGAAGGGGGTAAACAGGACCAGCCACACGTCTTATCATTCACCGCAAGATCACGCTCCTTCCCCTACCGACTGATGGAGACCAGGGCGGGGTTACGAAAAGCGAACGGTTGATTGGTCCGGCAAGCTTGTATACTGCCAGCTTAGGGGTGAGCAGGGGCGGATCCAGAACTCCGTTTGGGGGGGGGGGGGGAGGCGGAAAATTTGTAAGGATACTATTCTCCCATTCTTTCGTGTGCACCGGGGGGTCCACCCATGTAAAATTGCCCTCCGAGAAGGGGGAGGGGGAGGTTGACTTCGTTTGGGAGGGGTGGCCGCCCCCGTTGCCCGCCCTTGGATCCGCCACTGGGGGTGAGCAGAGCATACCGTAGGCGTGACGTGATTGGGGGATGCTCTGTGTTGCCGTTTGGCAGACTGGAGCCAAAGCTACGAGTCTCCAGATCCAACCCCGAGCCAGTTACGCTTCGTTACGATATACTATGGACCGCAGTGGACGCTACGATGCCGTAGGAGCCAATTTGACGCCGTGCGAGCGTCACATGACCTTTGGGACGGGTGCAGCGACGCACGTGGTCATGTGATACGTTTGTGGCGCTGGATCGAATAAAATTGCTCGTAGCGTCCACTGCCGTTCGTCTCAAGGTGAAACGGGGCGTTGATGCCACATTGTTTTGCCGCACGTATCAGTAAGCCAAGGTGCGTACGCTGATGTGCTGGTCAGAGCAACATGTGGCGTGGCTTCCAACTGCATTGTGATTGCACGTTGCAGCTGTAGTTCCTCATTGGCCAAGACAAAGTGTGATTCTTTGCGTGTGTTGCGAAAGGGGGCTAAGAAAGAGGCAGTGCACAAAATCGACAGACAAGATGCGACATTTCGCTCAACATTGTTCAACTTCCATCGACGATAACCATACCGCACCTGTAAAGGCTCATTATTTTCCTTCTGTCCATTTCATGCACTTCCCTTTCTTAATGCATCTTGTAATCATATTTTTATACTCTTGTGTCTTGTTTTTTATTTCTTTACTGCCATGTTATTTTGTTTCTTTTTACTCTGCAGTATTGTCATCTCTAAAGTCCAAAATTGTATATATCATTTTGTGTAAAAAAAAAGTTATTTTTGTTTGGACACTATTATGGGGTTAAAGTGCCATGAAGTATCCGCTGAATTCTTGCACAGTTTCTCGATATTCTTCGTTTTAAAATTTACTACAGTACCTGGTGTGTTCTCTCGATAAAAAAAAATGAAAAACAATTCTGTGTCAAATATCCTTAGAGTTTCCTAATTAACGGTGGAGACATTGATGCATTGCTCCAAAGAGTAATCGAAATGGAAGATGCATGATGGGTGGGCAAAATGTATTTGCCTGCCCATCCTGTATCTTCAAAACATATTACACAGTTATAGCGGAAAAGATTTTACAACGCCTTTCTCTTTGTGAGCTCAATGTGAACATTTTGCTTGATCTAAAAGTTCCATAGTGTGGGTAGTTTGTACTGAAGCATCTGTGGCCTGTAGTTTCTTACGATTATGAGGTTACTACAGTCTCTGGCCGTCAACTATTGGCGATGACATGTTTCGGTGGCACCGCCTCGCGTGCGCTCTCCCGTGACGGAGCGAGTGATCTGAGCAGACGACGCAAATAGTAATGGCGCGGAATGGTTACGTTGGTTTGTTTCTGTATCAATGGATAACTTAATTTATCATAAAAAGCATGTACGACATCTTTACGAATTTTTTCCTAGTGACAGCATTTTCGAGCCACTTATAAAAATACAGTCTTTAATATGTTCAAAAACATGCCTGCCTGGAGATTGACGAGATTGACATGACAGCTTTTGTGGCATGCGTCATAACGTCTCCGATTCTTTTTTCTTTTTTAGATCTGTGGAGACTAGTGTAGAAAGTATGTTTTGCCATCACCAGAGTGTAGAAGGTGCTGTCGTCTTAGCTGTGCACACGTGCCGTTGTGTAGCGTGGCACAGTACACGTTTTGGCTAGTATGAAGCTTGCCTCTACAGACACTTCTGCCCTAATTTGTGCGGACCAAGTCTCTGTGATTGTTTTTCCGAAGTGGCCTTCTCTTCCAAATTGAATGTGTGGCATAGGAGTTTCCGACTTCTGCTCGAAGGAAAAGCCGAAATTTCCAAAACCTTTTTAATTGCCGGGACTGGTATGGCAAATTGGGGCAATTGTTAATTGCAGTAGCTCTCGTAATAGGCCGGCCTACAGAATCGTCTTCTGACGAGCAGAAAACCAGTTCCCAGTTTCCTTCTCTCCTCCTCTCCCCACAAGAGCGGACCTCTGAGCTACTTCCTGCAGAAAGGAGAAATGCACCATACATTCTGCACAAATATTCTTTAAGTCCACAAAAACAAATGCACAAACAGTTGTGATCAATAGCGGGTGTATACCATAAAATCCCAAGCAAGTGCCCACTCAAGATTTGGAGATAATCGTATAAAGCTGGGTGATAAATGATTACTGTCCGGATGTTACAAAATTGAGGGGTAAGCGCTTATCGTGGAATGAGCGGATGCTCGGTATTTTGTGGTAACTCATTTCTCGGATGCCGATGTGTCACTGACACTCTAGCTCTTGCAGGTGTTGATCACGGAGTTGGGCACGTCTTGCGTTGAATGAGCGAATAAGCGGGCGTTTAGTTAAAACTACTCCGAGTCGGCCAGTTGTCTCGGGGAGACGTGTTTACTAATGTGGAAGCATTAACTGTGCCATGGAGCGAGCCGACGTCATCAGCTTTGACGCCGCGCCAAACTGCAGCCAAACTCCTTCCTCCAAGTGAAGCCGCAATCTGATGGCTCGCAGCTTTGAAGCCACGCAAAACACCTAGCCAAATGGCACCTGGTTTTCCCGCTGCCAACAGAGCGCAGTGAAGCCAACATCTGATGGATTTTGGCTTCAGTCCCACTGGCTAGCGCGCGTCATAGTTCAAGGAGCGAGGCTCCCATTGGCTGCTTCGTGTCCGCTTCGCCTTAAGTGCCTCTAGCGCCGATAAAACAAAGCGTCTGTCTGCCGAGCGAGGCAGCAGCTCCACTGCCGAGGACAGCGCGGCAAGGAGAGCGCGCACTCGGCTGTTCATGCCAGTACGCCACAGACGAAATAAGGGAGTGGAAGAACGACATGCTAAGGGAGCGGAAGAACGACATGCATGCTTTCGCATTCACAACTTGTAAGTACTTAGGTGTGCCTCAAGCCCTTTGGTATGCGAATCGCAAAACAAATTGCCTTGGAACTAATAAGAGACTACCACTCACAAAACACAGTGGAATCAATGGGGTACACGAAGTCGCTTTCATTGAAATATTTTCCACGCGATAGGTGTTCGAATTTGGCTTGCTCGTTTACAGCTTGATGAACTATTTCATCCTTAGTTACTTCTTTAGATAAAATAAAAGTTACCCTGTTCCCCATGGCAGGTGTTGTACAGAGGTAAAGTAGTGAATATTCCACACTTATTGTTCAGTGCTTCAATACTGGGGTAGAGAACAATACGCCTCACAAGTGGGCTCGTTTTCGTCTTCTGCGCATGAGAAAGGAAGTAGCGGTGACGTCAGAACGCCGAGCCCTGATTGGCTGATCGCGACCCCCTGTCTGAGCGTCGTCTGCTCCTTTGCAACGTCGTCTGCGTCTGTCTTACCTTTCCTGCGACTTTCGGAAGTGCAGGTCTTTACGAGCGAGCTCGACTTCGCCTTTCAGGGAGGGCAGACGAAATAACTCGAGCGGTACGTTGTTTTTGTCTAACAACTAGCAGACGCGCATCAAGGCGGGAAGTCAAAGGACTCACTGGCGAGGTGTCCCCGGTGTCCCGAGGCGCCGAGGTTTGTTTGCTAAGAACCGAGAGTGAGCGTGTTAGTGTCCGCAAGTTCCCTCCCAAATACTTTTTCCCTCCTTTCGTGTGCGGCGAGACTCCTCACTCTTTAACGGCGTCGGCAGGTTGGTGCAGTTAACGTCGTCTGCTTTACGTCTGCTAGTCAAAGCGATGGCTGCTTTACCTTTCCTGCGTCTGTCGGAGATTCACTGCTTTTTCACCGGCGAGAGTCACCGTTGCCTCGGAAAACAAGGAGATGACAAGTGGAAGAGATTGACGTCTTAATCTAAGATTGAGGTCAGCGATCAAAGTATAATACGGGAAGGGTTCACAAGGGTCGCACGGGCATACTCCATTCAGCACGCCAGCCGGTCGTGGGCAGACGGTCGCAGAGTCGGAGTGCGTGCTAGGCCTATCTGCCGAGCTCGCTTGGTCGGTGTCGGTGGAATCGTGGCCGTTGGAGCTTTTCCCAGGTGTTTGTGGATCCAGCGTTCTTGTTCGTCGTGGTCTGTTTCAAGCACTTTTTCTTGCTGCTTGAAGTCGGGACGCGTGAGAAGCGCACATAGAAAAATAAACGTCCGTTGGTCGTCGCGACCGCGACGCTGTCGGCCATGCTGATTTGATCGTAAGAAGTGCGTAAGACAGCTTCGGAACTGTCGTAGGATTTCGTCGTAACCTGTGCAAAACTTACGAAAATTTTGTTTCGTGAATACGAATTTGTTTTTAAGTTTTGTCTTACGCATATTTTTGGCGTAAGATCGTTTCGTGAATCTGGCCTCTGGCCTCTGCACTTTCAAAAGTCGCAGGAAAGGTAAGACAGACGCAGACGACGTTGCGAGCAGACGACGTTGCAAAGGAGCAGACGACGCTCAGATAGGGGTCGCGATCGGCCAATCAGGGCTCGGCGTTCTGACGTCACCGCTACCCCCTGCGCGAGAAGCAGACGAACTTGCCCTCCGCATATATCACCATCCCGGAGCTCCAACACTTCAGCACCGAAAATGCTTGCTTAGCCCGGCTATGTGTGCCACGTCTTCAAGCTATGATCAGACGACATGCCACAAATATTGTGCCGTAAGAAAAAAAAAAATTACGTGGTACGGGTGTGAAAAATGCAAACTCTGTTTTACAACATTGTTGTGGGTGCCGCCATCTTGGTGCTCGTGCAGAGCAGATGCAACTGCTGATTGTCATGATCCAAAAGTGCGACTTCACAGCATTAGATTCGGTGTTGGGAAGCTCATGTAATATTGCCTTGCTCTGTCGCGAAGTGCTTAAAAAATTGTGGAGGACGGAAAAGCATTTTCTGTGATTTTAGATAACTGGCAACCATGATTTTAAGCCACAAGATGGGTAAATGTTGTTACTCTGAAGTTCGCATTAGAGCCTTGGAGGCTCTAATGCGAACAACACATGAAGCGAGTTGACGAGCCGAGAACCTGATGCATGGTTTGATCTGGTCTGATCTCTAATATCTGCTACCTCAGAAATGATGACGATGATAGCTAGGATAGCGCCCCCTAGATTTGCATATGAAACAAACAAGTAGACGAACCAAAAAATAATTTTACTAGAAGTTAGAAATACAGCCACTGAATAACTATCTTGGAGGCATGCAAGCCCCTAACAAACTGACAAGATCAAAATGCTTATGTACAATGGACCATGGAGTTATTATAATGTACGGCATTGGCACTAGTGTCTATGTGACTTCCGGAAGGCAAATAATTGAAGCAGAGAGCAACCTGTCTACATTTGCGGTGCTTCTCTGCATTCCTATAGAAAATGCGCATGCATTTTGTCTCCAATAGAAAATAACACAGATAACTTTTGTTATTCAGGTCGCACATTGTAGAAGTGTAATTGTTCTAGTTACGGCATTTTTCTTTACCACTGAACAATGTTAAACTTATATTTTAGGCCCAAACCTCTGTTCCAAGGCACATATGTACCGTATTTTTCGGACTACAGTCCACGGACTATACATACATGTTTAAAAGTTGAAATTTTACCCGGTGCGGACCATCTAAAGGTGCGGATTATACAAGGTTTTGTATTTTTCTAGATTGTTCTGTGTGACAAGACGCGAAGGATTTTATGTCTAACAGAGTATATTAATAGTGGCTTATGTATGACACAAGCTTCTTTGTGAGCTAATACAGCAGACATTTGTCAAGGTGTGCTGTGTATGATAATTTTTACGTTCGCATTAAGTGCGGACTATGCGCCGCATGCGGATTATCTAATCAAAGACTTCTAATTTGGACCCCAAATTCGATTTTGTGCAGCGTTGCTCATAGGTGGTGCATTTTTTCTATAAAATTTGCAAAGAGCGAACCTGCCTGAGGAAAAAGTGAAAAAAGAAACGGGCTTAACTCCTATGAAAACGCAGCGAAGCCACCGATCTTCAAACAATAGGGCACCCTGTTTGAAGACCGCGTTGCTGTATTTTTATAAAATTAAAAGGGACAATGACAGGGTATTTAAGCTCGCCAAGATTTTTATTTGTACATGACACATGAGCGCCCAACTAACCAGAGAACAATTCGCTGCTCGAAATTCGTTTTCTTCTTGACTGAGAACTGGAACTGGCCAATTTGAATCGCGCTCACTCTCTTCTCCATGGTCACGTGCAGTTTTTTATGGTTCAGACACAACCTCCAAATATAATCAAAGTCGTTCGTCATCAAATTTTGCACACACACGATATTAAAAATAAAAAATAAATATGATACTCATTTTTTGTAGCTTCTAAAAAGCTATAAATACGTTGATTGGAAAACAATACGTTTCACAGCCACGCGACTTATCCGCAAACTCTCTACTCCTTTATATTTCTTCTTCCTCCCCAGTTCGGTTTCGGTTTCAAGCAGTTGCGTTTTTTTTTTTACTTTATTAAAAATAAACGCGACACTGTAGGAAAATATTGCTTGGGTAGTCCTCCGACACCTAAATGAATCGCCTGGCAAAACTAAAATAAATTTTGGGTGTGTCAGATCAGTGCCGCTTTAAACCTTTTTCTTTTCTTATTTTACATTTTCCTCACGTAAGTTCACTCTTTGCAAATATATTATTAAAATTAGGTCGAATGAAACACCCTGCATAGCTTAGTATGTCGCGTCCTGTCATATATGAAATGACTCCATCGTGCACTTTACGAGCACTTCAAAAACGTTTCAAACGTAAACAACGTAAAGAATGAAGTACGTATGAAAGGTGTGTCTTTTTATTATTTCCTATGTCGGGTAGCTTTTATCGTGCACCTGTTCTCTGGCTTCTCCCTATTTTCAAATAGTATTTCGAGCTTGCGGGTGGTGTTTTGAACGCAGAACAAACATCTTCCCACATATTCATGAGCAGAAGAAATAAAGCAGCACTTATTTATTACAAATTGAACTATGTGCGTGGGTTTCAGTTTGTTTTCATCGTCTGCATCTTTTCCAGTGTTACGGCGTAGTTCTTGCCGTCTCTCTTGGTTTTAACCAACGTTGGTTTTAACATTATTGGTTTAACAGGGACGCACCAGACCCTGTGAAAATTTTATTTTCTATAAAGTCGAGAAGAAGTTGTTGGAGGAAATAATGCGGAGGAAGTCATAAGCATATTTATTCGATACTTTGGGGTCATTGTGGGCATTGTTATAAAAATGTGTAAAATGTAGGTCAGAGGGCGCAAGCTACCAACCGACACAAAAATTAGTTCTGTCCATTTGTCCACGACCGCATTTGCAAATCTGCAAATCGGCGTCGTCCGCGTGTGATGTTCGGTTTGGAACTTGAAGTGAGCTGTGAACTCGTACTCATCGTGCTCGTCGGCAACGCTGTTCTCCTACAGAAGGTGCGTGAACTGTATCCTTAAATAACTGAGGATTTTAACCACGCGTTTTCAAAATGGCATAAGGGCACTTCGTTGATCGACAGGAGCATCATTTGACCGGCATCTTGCCGACCTAGGCCTAACCTTCGTGACTCCGGCATTGCGGCGGGATGCGCGAACGTTCCGGCCGTTTTTGTCTGTCGACATCGCCCTTAGATAAGCGTAAATCGATGGATCAGTGCGCTAAAGTCTTCACTAACCAATCGAGCTCTGCTACACAGCCGGCTATATTCTCGCTGCGTCTGAGCGGTTCGGATTGTCAAGTTAGTACAGCAATGTTTCTCTTAAAATGTCGATATCGAAATGTGCGTGGTTCTGCACAATAGGCTTGTAGCTCTCAAGTCTTGAGCAGCATCCCTGGCGAGCAAAATCGGATATTTTTAGGTCGCGTTTTCAATGTGCGTCGCGTTGCGTCTTTTACAACGCTCGCATCTTGCCCGTGGACGGACGCTGAGAGACGCTAATTTACGGCCATGGATCGTGCATGATGGTACGCTGGGACACCGTTTTACGTCTCTTTTGTGGTCGCTTCTTGTGGACGCTACAGCGCTACCTGGCCGAGAGAAACAGGCCTATACCTCGGTGTCTGCGTTCACCACGTTTCATAACGTGTTCGGCTAGGAGCGCGGATGGCAGCCCTGTTAGAGAAGAAATGAGAGGCAGCGTAGCTGCTTCACAGGATGGCTTCACGGGACGTTTTCCGCTTGCAGACGGCGCTGCATTAGCGTTTTGGTAGATCGTGCACTGCAGAAAGTGGTCCCAGCAGGCTCGTGTTCCGTCCATGCTTCAGAGTGACGGTACAATCTCCTGCAAGCAAAGCTGAGCTCTAGAATACGATCTACTACAGCCGGGTGCATGTATACACCATTCCAATGTTTACAAGTCCTCAGCCCAGCATTCGATCTCCTCAGTGCTGCACGCGCATGTTCGTCGCTTCGGAAAACGAGAAAATCACGCGCCATACCCGCGAACACTGAAAATGGAATTGGACAGGAGCCCTTTTTTTGGAAAGGTCGATAGGGCGCTGGGCAGGGTTCCAGAGCGCGCCACCGTCGGTTGATCATCAGCTCCTCCGTGGCCAAATGAGGCAACACCGGGGAGGCTAAAATCGGCAGCGCCACCGGCGTACCCTCGCGACATTATGTTAGTACCAACTCCAAGCGTTGCGTTGGCACGCGCTATACACCTTTTCTGTTTAGCCTCGCACCCAGCCACGTTTTCCCCGTATCCAGTATGCGTTCCGAAAAAAAAATATGCGATAACAACCCGGAACAAGTAATAAAATATACAAGGGACATAACAAGAACGACTGACGGTTGCAATTAAAATGTTAGCACATTCTACTGGCGAGGCAAGAAGAAAGCGATGTTTTCACGCGTACCGGAAGTTCCAGAATTTAAGATGGCGTGACTGCCACAAGACACAAAGAAGAGTATGGTGAAAAACATGGGGTGGGCTATCTTTGGGGATGCCACAGAAAAACTTTATAAAAATTGATGATAAGCGCCAGGGCACCGCCACAAACCACGTGACGCGGGAACTGATACCGCAGATCGCGGATACGGCAAATTCGCGTTTCACGATGCGATAAACACGCGAAAATTCGCTACAAACTCCTGTGTCACGGGAAAGGGTACGGCAAGAGGCCGACGCAGCAGATTCGCGTTTCACGGTGCGAAGGACTCGCGGAAACCCGCCGATAACTCGCATCTCACGGGAACGGACACCGCAGATCGCGGACGCAGCAGATTCAAGTTTTCATGGTGCAAGAAAGACGGGGGAACCCGCTACAATCTTGCCTGTCACGGAAACCGATATCGCGCGCGCAGATCGCGGACAAAAACACGGGATTACTCTACAAACTCGCATGTCACGGAAACAAATACAGCAGATCGCGGACGCAACAGAATTGCATTTCACGATGCAATATACACGCGGAAACAACTCGCGCGTGTTACTTACAGTTAAAAATCGATATCGCGCGCGCAGATCGCGGACAAAAACACGGGAATCCGCTACGAACTCGGGAACGGATACCGCAAATCGCAAACGCAGCAGATTCACATTTCACGATGCAATATACACGCGGGAACAACTCGCGTGTTACGCGAGCTGATATCGCGCGTAGATCGCAGACAAAAACGCGGGAACCCGCTATGAACTCGCTTCTCGGACACACCGGTACCGCCGATCGCGCCGTTGATGCGCGATTCCCATCAAGCATCTCTTGACGTCCAACGGGAATCGGGGGTGGGCGATGTTTCGGATTTTTTAAGATACAGATATTTCAGGCAGAAACGCTGTGATGGCGGCGCCCACGGGAATAGGGCAGGGTATTCACCGGACGCCCAGAGAAGACATTCTTAATGGTATGCAACAAGCGTGCTGGAAGCATTGTGGAAGCTTGCCATCAACACGTGCTCAGCAGCAGCGAGCTCAGCTACGGCCACCAGTGAATACCTCCTATACGCGAACTCATCTCTGTTACGATCACGGCGCGGTGGTGGCGCGTCGGGCATACTTCCGGTCTGGGGCTGTGGGCGGAAGTCCCCATGTGAGACGTGTGTTCCTGCATTGTTTTGAAAGGAACCAGACGAAAACCTGCGTTTTCGTCAAAACGCCGTGACTGGGGCAGTACCAAAAGAGTCGAGAAAGGTTTGAAGGTCAGTTTTCATGTGTCTCGGTTCGTCCGAGAACGTGGATAATGTGCCGTGAAAGGGAAAACCAGACGCCGTCGGGCCACGATTGCTTGGGCGGGAAGCACTTTGGGTTGAATTCACGGATACTTGTGGTCATCAGATCAATTTGTTTTGTTCCAACATGGACGCCGGAAAACCGTCAAGTTGTACAGACCACCTGCAGACTACGTTCAGTGCATCTTCAAGTTCAAACGGCCGCCTGATTGTTCAAACTGTCGTCTGCTCTTTCAAATGTTTCTGCTTGTCGTCTGCTCTTTTAGACGACACCGGCACGTAGACCAAATGTTGGCCCGGTACTTGCGATAAGAAGTGCAGGCCTCAAAAGGCTTAAGTTGAAAGGCTGGTAAGCAGGCTCAATGTAAACAGTAGATACAAGAACATACCTGCCAACTCTTCCGAATTTTTCATAAAGTGTACGAATTGGGACTAATTTTACGATTTTACAAATCTTGCTTCAAATTTTACAAAAAAAAATATTTAAAAAATATAATTTTTTTTATTTTTTTTTTTGTAAAATTGTTGCTGGCGGTATTTTGCACCGCCACAAGAGGGCGATAGGTACCGTCCACGGCAGCGTCGTGGTTTTTACTATCCGTCTATCCGGTGGCCACGGATCCAAAACCAATCCAAAGCCCAAAGCCTTTGTTCGTGTGTTCGGCAGCGCACGTTGGTTCGGCGTGTTCAGACGTGGTTGGGCCTCTCTGTTTCGGCCAGTTTCGAGGCGAGCAGTGCGGCGTCTGTGTGTTTGTTGCACATGTAATCGTAGCATTCCCCTGGTCGCGGTGGCTTCGTGGCGCAATGGCGAACTCCAAACCTCAAAAGAGGTACTTTCAGGTGTTCCTGAAGTCCTACACGTCGGAATTCCCGTGCTTCGTGCCGTCCAAAAGGGAGAGAAGTTTGGATTCTGTGTAGCACGTGCACGTGTGATGTAAGCGTTTCGCACTGTGGCAAGGCTGAATTTAAAGGGGCGATGTAACAATCTTTACCTCTTCCGCAAATACCGCTTAAAACGGATCCCTGACGTTAATGACCTATGAAACACGCGTTCGTTTTTCACCCCACGCAATAGAAGTCCCAGAAAAACTTAAGAAAACGAGCAGCGTTCACCCTCAACTCGCAGCCAGAACAAGCGGCCACGTGATCTGGAGCGGATTATATGCCGCCAATGTTGCTCATAGCCACGCGCTGGGGTTGGCAAAGCACAGGACACGCGCTGAGTTCCAGGCATTGTTATGGCTCGGCTATTGTCGTCGTTGCAGCGATTGGACACGGGCCACTACCCGAATGCTTCTCGAGCTAGTAATTATCACGAGCCCAAATCGAGTGCCCACGCAATGCTCGGGTCCAATCTATGAACCGCATTCAAATATCGTCATATGGGTGTACTGCGATCCCCACGTTACGTCATCAAATTTTGCAAAGGAGAGATTGAATGAAAATGATCGATTTTGTCCTTGAAATTACACCGCAACAAAGGAGTTTCTTGGCCAGTGGCGTTGCGTGGAGTATCCTTGAGTCCCAGGTGTGCCAGTAAGCTCGTGTAAAGAGAAAACATTCCAATTGAGTATCGTTGCCCGCTCCTTTAAGCTGCACGTCGCTTCGCATAACACCCCCCCCTCGCGGCCGCAGGAGTTTCTGGACAATTTGAAAGTCCACAGGTTGGCAGGGATGCAAGGAGATGTTGATCATTGTTACCAGTGGCCATCACCGACTTGTTATGCCTGATTCACTTAGTCCGATTCTGCTTGCGGTTTTAAGTATTGACGTCGACCATCTCAGCTGTGGTTCACGCTTTAGCAGCCCGAGCGACGTTGCAACTGAAGAGTGCAGCGAAATCTCATCATGCGAATCAGGCTTTAGCGTACATTCTGCGGCGTACACGTGGAATGAATTGCCGCATGTCACATTATTCACGCAAAGTTTTGCGGTGTAACAAGCCTCGGCAATTTCTCTGAGGCCGCTCAAGTTGTCAGACATTGCCAGGAAGATGTAGAATCAACAATTCGAATGCAAAAAAGGGCACGGGGACTCACACCGACACCGACAACATCGCATTTCAATGGTTTGTTTATGGGCGACGGCGAGCTTCTTGCCCACACTCCATCGCGCATGCGCAATGCCGGTGGTGTCTGCTAGGGGCGCTCCGGTTTGTTTGTAAACATGAGTTGGTGTATACTACCGACTGTTTCAAAATGTATTGAACGTTAAATGTATTAACTTGTATGCGTATGTGGCTGTGTGGTTCTAGCATTGGGGAGTTTTAGTAGGTGCCATCCTCTGAAGGGGTTGAGAGGCCTGTTCACACTCCTAGCATCCGAAAGGTACGACCGAGAGAGACGAGATCTGTTGCACACTTCATAGGACAGAGGGAACACACTGGCATTTCTGAAGCATGCCTGTCTATGCGGTGGCCCTGGAACTGCATTTCACAAGAGCGAAGGTTTCGCAGGATTTCCGAAGGTCAAATGTGCATAATACTTGGTAAAAAAGGCCTCGCTTATAACGTTGACAAAAGTTTTTCAAGCACAAGAAAAAAAGGAGATAATGCGCGAGGAGAAATAGAAAATATGCTGGACCGCCAAGAAGTTTGCACTGCTACTCAATAGATGAGCGCCAGTGTGTCTTCTGGCTGTAAGAGGTTTTAAGGAACCAGGTTTTAAAGGGGTCGCAAGAGTGTGAGCGGGCCTGTGAGGACAACCTAAAACAGAAACTAGCAGAACAAAATTGAACGGCCCAGATGTTGACACCAAATTTCAGTGAAATCAAGTGAGACAAGTGCCAGTTTTCTCTCTCTTTTATTTTTTTCTTATGCTTGCTTGTGCGTTGTACCTTAAAATTACAAAGTGAAGACCGGCTCAAGCTTCCCTCATCTACAAAAAAGCAGAACTAAAAGTGCACCCCTCTCTCACCCTCACACACACCTTTTTAACCAAGTGAATTCTTTCCGCATGAATAGCTGACCTGTATTTTGGGGATCAACTTGTTTTGTCTCTCTGCCTGCCAGGTTGAAGGCTTCCGCTGTGGTATCCGAGAGATGCGTTTTTTGTGCAAGCTGGCTGTAGTTTGGACGGTGTCGTACGCATTTTGCTCGTATTCGCAAGCTAATGCTCGTTCGTTGATTGAATATGCTGTTCTCTTTTACACTTAGAACACAAATAAACGCTTGCATATAGCACTTTTTTGTGGGGTATATGCATGTCTTGTTGCAGCTGGGAGACGAAGTTGAGGTTGCGTAGGCACTGTGTCGAAATAGAGCAGCCTTAATCTTGGGCAGCTATGTGCATCACGCTAAAGTGCACAAACGACAGTCCGTTCTGCAACCGGCAAAGTGGAGAAAATGGCTCAGCTCCGGTTAACTATGCTTACTCCAGTAACTATGGTTAAACATCCATAAAAATGTTGTTTCAAGATGTATGTCCCGTCGGAGCAGTAGAATATCAAAGGACTGTTGAGGCACGATTGATCACGAAATGATTGAGTCACGTGGCACATTTGGAAAATCCATCTCAAAGTTCACGGGGTGTGAACGGTCTAATGCCTAGTTTGCTACATTCTATATTATTTATTCATATCCGATGGCGTATTTCCCACGGCCCTGACGGTGTTCCTATGGAGCTTACACCTGCTAAGCTTGTCAGGGCTGGTGCACCGGCACGTAGAACAATGCCTACAGTCTTCAACGCGTGCTCTTCTGAGAGCTGATAGCGGCGATGTTAAAAATAAGAGCCAAAAATGCTTGAATCAACAACTTCAAAACTGATGCATGAACAGGCCACGCCTAGCAAGCAGGCGGCGGAAAGAGGCCTTCCCAGTGTTGCGTGTGCTTCAAGCGTAGCTGGCGCAACATGTTACAACCAAGCTGGGTTGCCCGCAGGCCATGAGCATGCGGAAGACTAGTGACTAGAAGGCGTCCTGGCAGGATGGAGAACTCGGTCTGGGTAGAAAGTAAGATCTGGCACAGAGCTGCCAACAGATGGCACTTGTCAACGCACATTGCGGCAGTTTATTCCCTCCATCCCGTTTTATTTTTGTGTTTTTGGTTTGTTCATTACTTTGACTCCGTCAAGATGACTTGTTTGAGCCCAGAACATTTGAATACAGCACTACTGTGTTCAACAACTGAAAAACCCTCGGCAGTGTTACAACGTACGCGGCATCGTACTAAAGAACTTGAAAAAAATGGTACAAGGTGATTTTTTGTATTTTTAAATAACAATAAGGGCTGCTCGTGGAGATTTGCCAATTTGCAAATTTCGCAGAGCACCTTGTTCATGAGACCACCACGACCGGCCTGGATTGTGAAACTGAAGGGACCATAGAGCAATGACCTTTTACTTTTGCCAGATAACTCACATGCAACCTTCAAACATTCACTGAATGCCGAACAGAGCATCTGTTTTACGCCTCGGTTTATTAGCTTCTACACAAAAAATTGATGAAATATCGACTTTTTCTTTCTCTCCAACCCAGACCGCATAAAACAAGTTTGTGGCATGAATTCTTGGCGGTCGTGACATGCTCTGGCACGGGAACCAGGAGCTCTCTTGCGGCAGTAGGAGAATAAGAGCGTTAAGCGGTGGCGGTAGTTAGGCGCGTGCGCGCAGTAGGTTTTACTCTCGCGCTTGATGGCGCTGATATCACCATGTATTTTCTGAATCGGCGCCTCTCATCGCCGCGATGCATGGACACATCGCAGCTGAGCGAAATTCAATGAAATATGTTGTGCTACAGCGACAGCATGGGACTAGTCCCATACGCCACTATGCCTGTTGGAAGTGCGGCGAGTCTTCCCGGTGAAGACTCCAGAAGTCAACCCAACTGTCATTGTTGGTAAAAGGTGGCCGCGTCAGTCAGTCGTTTGCAAGCGATGTAGATGGTAACAAATTTCCGCAGCATTTTTCCCAGTTTCGAAGATGCAGGGAGCAAGCCGATCAATAAAATAATATATTTGAACTATGACAGTGTCAGCAAGAGTCACGTAAATTACCTGTGCTGTCCCACCTTCACTGCATATAACACTGTCTAAGCCAGGTGATATTTTTGGTAAGCCGTTGTAATCCAAGGTTTAGTTTTTATTTAGGGCGCGTGCTTGTTTGTGTGACCCCGTGAGTGAACAGATTAGCACCATCTTGTTTTCTTTGCGCGGACGTGGCACTTGCTTCCTGACGCAGGTGCGAGCAGCGAGGGAAGTGAGCAGCAGCCATGTCGCTGTGCTGCGCCCTGAGCAACGAGGCGCCCGAACAGCCGGTGGTTTCTCCGGTCTCGGGCGCCCGTCTTTGAACGCCGCCTTGTGGTCAAGTACCTGAAGGAGCATGGCACGGATCCGGTCAACAACCAGCCTCTCACGGAAGACATGCTCGATGAGCTCAAGGTGGCCCCACTGGCCAGCCCCGTCCCCCGTCAGCCACCAGCATTCCCGCCTTGCTCAAGGCACTTCAGGTGGGTACGGCCGGAGCTGTTCGATGCGCTCGGAGTGCTGGACGGATGTAGGGCCTTTGGAATGGGTCATAGCTTGCGCCGATAGGGCATTTGGGGATCTGCATGATTATCTTGGCATTTCATGTGTCATTCGAGCATAATTGTCCAATTTTGGTGTAAGCAGTGAAGGAGTCCAGAATGCTGAAATAGACTTTCCTTTATTATTTTGCTTCAGCCTTCCTACATGAGTTTTTGGAAAAGCAGAGTTTATCAAACCTTTGAGAAATCCTGCTTTTCTGTGAGGTGTTTTGCTCTGTCGCAGGCTGTTCCGACATCTCTGAGGATGGAAAAGCGTTTCCCTGTAATTTCAGACGAAGGTTCAGAAAACTGGGGTCCGATTTGGATCACGGCAAGAGCAAGATATATTTGGCCTGTTGCGGAGCGAGCGCAGATAGTGTTCGTAGGCTTTTTGTCTGCTGACGCAAGCGAGGACGAGGTTCAGTCTGCTACAGGTGCTACCATTTGCAGATAGAAATAAACAAGAAAACACCGTACAACATCTGACAAATCGGAAAACGTTCGTCTGCTACGCGTCGAGCGCCCCGGCGAAGTGAGATTTGGGTGCAATTGTATCGTCCGGCTATTTTATGTTGGAAGCCATCGACAACTCTCACTTCGTTTGCAAATCTCAAGTTGTTCTGCTGCCTCTACACAAGCCGACTTCAACCGCTGGACAAAGGGGTATATAAGGACAAGCACATTGAGGCTGTGAAACCTCTCTCGATATTTTGCATGTTAGTGAGATACTCTCACCAAAATATTGTACAATTGTGAACTCGCGAACAGGTCAAAAATGTCTCGTTAGCTGATTGCACTCAAGCTGGAGCATCACGCCCCATATGCAGCCCACAACGGACTGCGCCTTGATTAAAATCAAACCAATGGCAACAGCGTTTGAACAACTAGATGGCTGAAATGCCATTGCTTCGAGGTGTAGCCTGACTAGGGACTCGTGGACCAGCATTGCCAAGGTCGTGCTCCCTGGAGAAACGCGGCTGCACGCTTGCAGGACGAGTGGGACGCAGTGATGCTGCACAGCTTTTCGCTGCGGCAGCAGCTGCAGACGGCCTCGGCAGGAGCTGTCCCACACGCTGTACACAGCACGACGCGCCTGCCGCGTCATTGCCCGTCTCACCAAGGAAGTGACAGCGGCCAGAGAGGCCCTGGCCACCCTCAAAGCCCCAGGCGGCAGGGGAGGGCCCCAGGCAGAGGCGGCGGCGGCGCCCACGGAGGCGGCCGAGGAGACTGCGGGCGGCGATGACGGCCGACGTGGTGCGGCGTCTGCAGGAGAAGGCCACCCTGCCTTACGGCACAGCGCAAGAAGAGAGGTGAGAGGACAAGATGTAGAAGCTTGGGCGGGATAGGGGCGTGGATTCGCAAGTTCCTGCAAACATGGCAGTTCCCAGAGAACCCTTCTTGAGCTTCCCAATGTTTTTGCAGCCCCTAAGCCTACAGCGTTTTGCCAGCTCGGGCGTTTTAAAGGGCAATTCCAGTCGAAAACGAAACCAAACTATGACTGGTATTGCTTTAGTGGCACGAAATATGATCACAGCCCAAACATTACGATCAAAGTGAAGCAACGCCATACCCAGTTGAAATCGATTTCTAAAGATGTGACCAGCTGCTCTTTAGCGGGCGGCAAGCGGGTTAGGTTTTAGTCGAGGAACACTTAGCAACAGCCTCGTGAACGCCGCTGCCGCAGCAGAGCTGCCGGTTGATTGGTTGTAGCCGCATACCGGCAGCACCGCGTTGACGTCACGGCCGTATGGCTGAGCAAAGATCAAGCGTTGCCATCCCTCCTAGCAGGTAGTTTCTCGATTTTGCGTTCTCACCCAAAACCAACCTTTTGAGCCGTGATATCTAAAAACTATGCACAATATTGAGAAAAAAAAAATATATATATATATATATATGTACACCTGATAATTTAAGGATTTGTTTTTGCTGAAAACGGTCGTAATCCCATATCCAAAGTTATTGACCGTAGTTGCCCTTCAACGGATCTGAGCCACCCATGGATGCGTAACTACAAGGCAAACGTTCCTTAGTATGTTCACCGATTTTTACAAGGTCTGGTAGGCTTCTGCACTGCTTTACAGCAATGATGCCGAGTCTGGGAAGGGTCAAGGAGATATGGGTTCTAGGAAGTTGCAAAGCGTGAAAGCCCATGGCCTAGAGCAAGACCACCTAGGGCCTTTGCACCACTCCCTCTCCACAGCACCAAGCCTAATGCTGCGTGTCCGGACACTGCCGGCTATCGGCCATGCCAACAAGGTTGCACGAAGAGCGTGACAAGTCTCGACTCAAATTTGGGGACCATATGCGCCAAACCAACAAAGGGCACCTGGCACATCCGCAGAGAAGGACTGAGGATTAATTTTAAACTGCCGAGCAATCTTCCGACGTGCAACCGAAATCTCGGTTACAATGGCCCCCCCCCCTCCCGTCGGGTTGCGGCCACCTCGGCCTTTACTGGCAACGAGGGGAGAGAGGGAGAAATTCAATGGCTGCCCATTATCGGACCCTTAGTGTCACGTTTAGGGGAGAGTAAGCAAACCTCGTTGGTGTCTACGACAACCATAATGTCTCGAGAGGTGGCTTACCCTGAAAGATAACCCGCCCCCTATTTTTGGCTTTATTTCCTATTCTCTTTCAAACATATAAAGATGTTTGAAAGAGAACATCTTCTTTCAAACATTTCAAAGATGACCCGCCCCTTATTTTTGGCTTTATTTCCTATTCACTTTCAAGCAGGAGAAGGCAACGTTAGGAGAGCGGAGAAAGGGCAAGCATTAGAAAGGCTGGTGCAGAAGAGAGAAAACCTCCTTTCCTCTCTAACGTTCCTAGTGTTCTCCTTTCTCTCACTCACCTCCTTTGCCCTCCTCTCCCGTTCCGCTTTCCCAGTGCTCTCCCTTCCTCTCTTTGCGTGGCTGTTGCCTTCGCCTGCACTGCCCACAGCTAGTGACACGGAGTATAGCTAATGTCAATGCAGCACTCCTTCCCTGTCATCTAAAAATTAAAAAGAATAAGCTTAAAAAAAGAAATGGGAAGACTAAAGGAGAGCAGGGTCAAAGCTAAGGTGTGTGATCCTTAAAGGGGTACGGAAACAAAAATTGAAATATTCAAATTTCGTTCGGGAATGAGTCAAGCATGACGGATAGTAACCGTAAATGATAATCGCACGTTTGTATTTTGAACGACTGGCTATATTTTTCGCTCCAAACGGTGCACTCGAGCAAGCGCTCGAAGAGAAGTGAACGGAGAGCGCGATGCGTCATGGGATATCCGGCGCAAACAAAAACAGAAAGAAAAGATTCCCCGCATTCGTGACGTAGCAAGGCTGGCGGGGTTATGAGCTTTGCCCTTGGTGGCGTTGTCAGCGTTGTGGTGGTGTCAATAGCGTCAGCGCGTTGCAACCGAGCCGTTTGAAGTGCCCGTGGGGTGGCGAGCGTGTGGCTGGCCCAAGGAGCACATAGCTTCAACAGCACTGTCAGCTTAGGGCTGAACGGGGTGGGGAAAGCAACTTTTGTCCGAGTTTTGAGCGACTGGCTAATGTTCTAGGGGGAGAATGGCTGCATCCGGGTGCACAAACGAGGGTTCGAGAAAGAGAGGAGTCCACCCTTTCTGTCTTCTTGGACTGTTTGGTTCAATGCGCCATTTGTGAGTTGAGGAGGAAAGCTAAGAAGGAAAATGTTGAAATTCCAAAGAGCGGCACTGCTCCGAAAGTATCTGCTACGTCACGACTACGTAGCAAGTTCCCCAACGTTGCTAGATTACCTCCCAAATAGGCTCCTCATGCATCCACCAGGTGCACATTGAAAGATCATTTAATTAGCTTTAAAATTAGTTTGCTTGTGCCTTTCAACGGGAGACTGGTGTTTTTGAGGTTAGGGTGCAACATGCGACACATTCAAGCTAGAAAATGAGCGCTGGAATTTCGTTTCCCTACCTTTTTAAGAGACACGAACTTCGTATTCCTCTGCGGCCGAAGCGCTAGTTTTGGCAGGGCTTTCTTTCTGATACGCCACTCACGGCGACGTTCACGCCACCGAAGCCCAGAATGCGGGCCGAGTTTCTCCATGCAACATCGCTGCGAAGCAACATGCAATACGTCCCGTTACCACCGCCTGTGCCACGATACTTTGGATTAGGTGTATAATTTGGCTTTCAGCTTCAAATGAGCTTAGGTCGCATTATGTGGAATCGCTTTTGCCCTTGGTTCCCGGCGAGTGTGACCCGTTTTGACCCATTTCCTCGATAGCCGAGACCGGGAGTCCTCAAACTTTTCAATCTCAAGGAACGCCTCATAGGCGTGCGCAGGATTTTTCATTAGGGAGGGCCAGGTTTCCCCAGAGCGCCCCCCCCCCCCCCCGGGCTGGTGTTTTATGCCGTCGAAAAGGAAGCCATACCGCCCGCGCAGTCGGGCCTTGAGTCGGGCCAACCTTTGCGCCCCCTCGATGATTGGGGGGGGGCCCCCCTGCCCCCCTGTGCGCACGCCTATGAACGCCCTTCTGCCTTGAACGGCAGGCGGAGAGGTCCTCCTGCTCTCGCATTGAAGCAATAAAGCACTGCAGAAGCCTACGAACATTGCGAACAGTAACGCAGATAACTAGGAAATGTTTTCTCCTTGGTTGTGGTTGTGCATCAATAATTGCCCAGGTTTTCTCAATTACTGCTTAAACAGGAAGAATGATTTACTTAGGGATGACCTAGAGAATTTGGTAGCTTGGGCAAGCCAGTTTGAGTACCCATGGGCAAGAACACGGCAGAAAAACAAGTGTTTGAGGCACGTGTAAGGGTAGATATGAAGCGAGGGTTGTTCCAAGCGTCCCCTTGCATGCAGGCAAGGCCATTCCGGAGGACCTGGCCAAGCCGGAGGAGCTTCGTGCCTTCCGTGCCCTGGGCTCGCACCCCGGTCTGCACAGTGCAGGCCTGCCGGGTATTCTAGCCCTGGACGTGAGCCCCAGCGACCGGGTGCTCACCGGGGGCAGCGACCGCAACGCGGCCGTTTTCAACAAAGACACGGAGCAGGTCGTGGCCGTGCTCAAGGGGCACACCAAGAAGGTAAGGGCAGGGCCGTTTTCCCTGTCGCGCACGGGTCGTTACGGTTGGCGTCAGCTATTTGGTGCTGCATCGTCGAGGCTACTGTAACTTTTGTGGGAGCTGTAGGTGATTAGGTTACATACTGGTATTTAGATTGTATATTTCGTAATTAGATTAAGGAGATGAGATTGCACTTTCCTTCGCATTTATGTTACCGGTGATTAGATTGCATATTTGGCGATTAGATTACACATTATATGATTAGATTACAGTTAATTATATTGCACATTCAGTGATTAGATTACACATTTGTTGATTAGATTACAGTTAGATTGCATGTTTTGTTTTTAGATTACACGTTTGATGATTAGAGAACAGTTAGGTTGCATATTACAGTTAATTAGATGGCATATTTAGATATTAAGGAGATTAGATTATACTTTTGGTGATTAGATTATAGTTAATTACATTGCATATTTAGAGATGACACAGGAGACCCTGACGCAATGGTCCTTTCTCCCAGGTCACCTCGGTGGTGTTCCACCCGGACGAAGACACGGCGATCACCGCCTCGCCGGATGCGACGGTGCGTGTCTGGCACGTGCCAAGCGCCCAGACGACGCAGGTCATCAGAGCCCACGAGGGCCCCGTGACGGGGCTCAGCCTGCACGCCACGGGGGACTACCTGCTCTCCACCTCGACGGACCAGCACTGGGCCTTCTCGGACCTGCGCACAGGACGGGTGCTGGCCCGGGTGGGGGACACCTGCGCCCTCACGGCGGCTGAGTTCCACCCGGACGGCCTCATCTTGGGCACGGGGACCTCAGACGCCCTAGTCAAGATCTGGGACCTGAAGGAGCGCACCAACGTTGCAAACTTCCCGGGTGAGTGTGGAGCCAACGATCTAGAGCGGTGGCTCTCGACTACCGACGCTTCTAGGATCCCTTCTGGATTGGCAGAAGTGACGGGGGACTCCATTCACCGGCGCATCGGACGATTACGATGACAGAAGGGTAAATGACGGGAGCTAAATGCACGCAGACCAACTTTGAGGCTCTGAAACGGAGAATAATCTAGCCTGCTCGCTCGTAGCCCACGGTGTAGTCTACTTAGCCGTGTGAAACGGCCAGCATCCATAAAGAGAAAAAGTTTCATGGCTCGGCTCGACCTGCGGTCGAGGGCTTCGTGGACCCAAGAGGGTCCGCGGACCCCCATTTGAGAACCGCCGATATAGGGGGAAATGTTCTACGCATTCGGACCACTTTGGAACGGCGGGGCACACTCGCGGACATCAATGGTCCCGACGGGCTCATATCGTTGGCAATGCCTTTATTATGCAAAGCAGCAGGAAAACATGACCTGCAAGGTCCATATCTAGGTCTTTCCTAGTTCACTTTGCAGGAAAGCACCGGCATTGCGCGTGGAATCAAAATTAATAAAATTGACAAGCACTCGAACAACTTGATCTCCTGGCTGCAAAACGGACACGTCCAACTTGTAGTCTGCTTTCTCTTTTCCACTTTTTCTTTCACTGTTCTTGTTTCTCTCAGGACCGTCGATGTCAGCAACAATGATTTGATGTGTTCTGCTCCCGTCTTAGCCCCCTTTCAGTGGGGAAGACGGTGCAGTGCGCCTGGAATAGGCAAAATATCTGGCCCTAATGTGCGAGAGATGGTACATTTGTAGAACTGCTGTGGCTGAATCTGGTTGTAGTAAAACTTCTCACAGTATAGCCTCGTGTAGTGGAGATCGGGACTGTTCTTTAGGGAGCACGTTGTGTGGTCCGAGACACCAATTTGTTTGTTTTGCTCTCCGAGCCAGGACAACACGGGGGGAGGGGGGATGGGAGGGGTGAACATATAACTGGCGGAAAAGCGATATAAAATTGTTACCAATGGGAGAAAAATATATGAATGGTAAAACCGTGAAAACTGTATACCATAAAGTACCAACCAAGCAGCCAAGCAAAAGTAGGACACAGTCACGAAGAAATGGAGGATGAGCACATGTTAGGTCCAAGAGCAGAAGAGCCGAAGGGGTGCACGGCAGTGTAGGTCCTCGTTTGGTCTGACGGAATGCTACGGACGTGTAGGGCCTGGCAGAGCCCCCAATTTTTAAAGCAGCGGCACCACACTGCGTCGAGCCCCCTTGCCACTGTTGCATCGGCCTTGACCACTTCGCACCAGTGTTTGCCATCGTAAGTGGTCAAGGTGATTACAGCTCAGTTGGATCTGCCTTAAACACATCTGCGATCTAGTCTTAAGGTCAGCACTGCCTTAGTGCCAACTAAGTGCCGCACTCCATGCGAATCGTCCTCTATCGTAATCCTGGACTAACTGTCCGGCGGCTCTTCCCCAGGGCACACGGGGCCGATCTCGGCACTGGCCTTCTCGGAGAATGGCTACTACCTGGCCACGGCAGCCGGGGATGCGGCGGTGAAGCTGTGGGACCTGCGCAAACTGAAGAACTTCCGCACCCTGACGCTGGACGAGGGCTACGAGGTCGCGGGACCTGTTCTTCGACCAGAGTGGCACGTACCTGGCGGTGGCCGGCACAGACGTGCGCCTCCTACCTGTGCAAGCAGTGGGACACCCTCAAGGTGTTTGCCGACCACACGGCCCTGGCCACAGGCGTGCGCTTCACCCACCGGGCGCGCAATGTGGCCTCGGTCAGCATGGACCGCACCCTCAAGATATACGGCCTCTAGTGAGGCTCCTCCTGAGCGTCTTGTCTGTTCACTCGGTCCTTGTCTCGTTTTTTTTTTTTTTTTTTTCCTTTTCAGTTTCATGTTTGGGAGCAACAGAGAGAATGATGTCAGATCGCGTTTCATCGTTGAAGTTGCACAGGGGTCTGACAGTCTTTTCATTTGACACTATGTGCGTTTTACGACCAAATAAAGGTTGCTCATTGATATCCGCTCTTCTGGATCGTTTGTCTCCCAGCTCCTTTCCATGCCTAAAGAGGGAAAGGAACATATGAGTGTTTCCTAAACTGCAGCCTTCCGGTTAATAGTTTCATTAGAGAAGCACAGGGGGATGCAAAAACGTATCCCTGCCTGCGATAACCATTTTTATTATACGCTGCATCAGCTTTTCTTAAGGGGAGACACTGCCCAGAAAAAAAAATTTCTGCAAAAAAAGTTGATTTTGAAAAATGACATATTTACATCCACCAATATCTATACTTCGGTTCAGCTTCCGTCCGAGCGCAGCCAAAGGCTGAGGGACGGTTCGCAACTTCGAGAAGAGCATTCCTGCGCACCACAAAGTAGTCCGCAAAAGTAATTTCTTTTTAAATAACTGTTTTGTGTGTAAACATTGCACAATATTCCAGATGTGTACTGCTGAGAATGATATGCAACTAAAGGAATTAAATATTTGAAGTTTATGTTTTTATTAATATATGTAAATCCATGTGGTTTGGTGAAAGCACGTACATCCGCTGGCAAACACGCCTGCAGCGCTCGGTTTTCTCTGTGTGATTTCGTTCCCGTAATGGCCGAATCATGTGTTTCGCTGCTTTCCTCATCGAGTCGTTTCAAAACGTCCTTTCGCAAAGGCCCATTTGGGCGTCAGGCGCGAGAGGTCGTGATGAATGTCTACTTTCAAATTCGGCAGGAGACTCCGACCGCGTCGGTACCGCAAATACGTTGTAAAAAAGAAAAGCGTCCGGGCCACTACAAATCACTGATACTCAGCGAAATCAGGACATTCCTTTACCTGCCGATCGCATTGACCGCCGAGAAGCTGGTGTGAAGGACTGCGCCTCGAGCCCTAGTATATCCAGACAATACAAGGAAACATCAACGGCCGGGTCATCGGGCACCTTGCAATGGGTACTTACATCTCGAAACTATGCCGAAATATCGAACAGGTGGAAAGCTCGGACACAGACGCCAGCGGCCAGCCTAAGGACTGACGTCCCCTGTGACTAAATTTCAGAACGTGAAAGGGCACTTTTTTAAACCTGTAGCAGACGATACCGAAGATACACCCGTAGCAGACGAAATACTCGGCGAGCGCGGGCAGCGCCAGCGGTGTAGCGGAGTGATACAAAAGTGCAGGCGAGATCGCATGACCTATTGCCGGCGTGTGATTGGCTCCGGCCACACATAGGTTTGGCTGCGCTCGGACGGAAGCTGAAACGAAGTATAGAGAGTATTCCCAAAAAGTTTAATTAATTTTCACTGCATAGTTAATTTTTTACAAATTATTTTCTGTCCACCAAAGCTAAAGAAAAGGTAGGGTTTGGAGCACTTTGAACGCATTTTTCTCTGTTCCACTTTTTGGCATAAATTTCACTTTAGGAAAACCTTCGTTTGATAATGGCAAAACCGAAGGCTCATTCTTTCCTTATCCTGACTGAAATTTAATAAGGAATGCGGCTATGGAACTTTTTTGTCACTTTACGGATGTCTTTTACAAACATGTTGACATTTTGTCGAACACAGAAGACCAAATGAAGTTGACCAATTTGCAGAAGATAAAATTTATACAAATAAATTACTCTTTAGAAAAAACGTTTCATAGCCGCATCCTCTAGGCATTCTTCTACATATCTAGCAAATAAAAATCTTGAATATCGTGATAGTTTTCTGAGGATAGATTAACTCAAACAATGTAGGCATGTTGCTGATAGAAGCTACTCAAATTTCCTTCTCATTCAACCGACGGACCTGAAATTTTGTTATACACCCTCTGGCATGACCTCCAGCCTACCCTGTAAATTTCATTAATTTTAAGACAAGGGTTCAAAAGCTGACCTTCCAAGGGGTGTATCATGACCGTCTTATGTCTCGTGTGGATCATTGAATAAAGTAAGCATCTTCGACTGTCGGTAGGCGAGGCTAGATAAAATATAAAACTGTTTCTTTTAAGTCCACTAGCTAAATTACAGACGTCTATTAACCAAATGCTCATACCCGTAATGTATGTTTCCTTTCTCTATATATACACCTGAGAGGTGGTGTTTTTTACTTAATCTGAAAAAAAAAAGAAATATTTTTTCCTTTTTTTAGATTTAAGGGGGGTGTCCAGGAAAACTAGGGGGGGGTCTAGGGAAATCCCTGATGGTGTTACTTGTGCGGCGCAGCGGTGGAAGAGCGGTGGCGTGCGACATGCCGTGAGATTAACGGCGCCAAAAGTGCGTCGTCAGAGAGCGCGCTGTCTTCAAAGGTTCGCTATCACCGGGATCGGCGCTTGGTCTTTCGCCTTCAAGTCGCTTAAAATCACATACAGCAGTACGTTTCATTTTTCTTTGTGAACGTGTTCCGACCCCGCAACCATGGAGTGGGGGACGGCAACCCAGACCACTCTGACGGGGGGCCAGCCAGGGCCCAGGACACCGCACGAACTGGCAAGGAGCTGGGGTGCTCAGACAGGAGAGAAGGACAGGCTGCTGAGCGTCTGCTGCCGCGGGGCTCCGACCTCTTCCGCGCTCTCGGAGTGGCCCGGGAGGGAAGAGACTCAGCTTCCAGGTACCGATGAAAGACGTTCGCGTCGGAAACCTTCCAATGTACTCTTTGTCGTTGTTTTGACCTTATATGTATCACCGTAACAAGGTCTGTCTTTTATTCGTTACCTTAAAAACGGTTACTTCTTGAAACATCAAGATAATATTAGGGATAACATAAGAGACCCTGTGAATATTTTGTTTTCTTTTTTCACTAAAGCTATACGCACTCCGTCGTGCACTTCGGCCGGAAAGGGCTATACGCACTACGCGAAACTCGTATAAAATGAATGATTACAACGAGATTTCTAAGCGGTGGCATCGCATAGTGGTAAGGTGTCTGCTTCATACGCAAGTGGATGCGGGTTCGATCCGGAAGCCTACTTTTTTTCTTTTTCTTTTCTCGAGCATTAGCATTTAGTTTTGTCGAGGCATTTGGCGATATTTACGACATTTCTTTTTTACAATCAACATTTAAAAAAAAAAACGAAAAAAAACCGAATGTTGTTGACGAAACTTTGCAGAACTAAATAGTATGGGACTCCCTTTCCGGAGGTGCAATCGGGGACAGCGGGGCTTGTGTTGCCGGCTGGACGCCGCGAAGCGGCGTGTACGGGTGAAGTTTACAGGCCGGAATGAAAAATGCCGGTTCCGCCTGGATCTGAAATTAGGGCACCAGTTTGTATCCCGCCTGGAACCGCGCAGTTCCAGGCGGGATACAAACTGGTGCCCCAGTTTCAGACCCTGGCGGAACCGGCCAGGGTACAGTGGTTTTGCAGAGCCACTGGTGCCGCGCGGTACCAACCGAGATACAAACCGGTGCCTCAATTTCAGACTCAGGCGGTGCGCCGCCGGAATTCCCGCTGCGCTCACCACTGGACTCTACAAAAGTATTTCGCGCGATGCCCTTAGCCGCTACAAGCGAGAGATCGTCGCAATCTTAGACCCAGGCTGTTCCGCCTGGGTCTGAAATCGCGACGATCTCTCGCTTGTAACGGCGAAGGGCATCGCGCGAAATACTTTTGTAGAGTCCAGTGGTGAGCGCAGCGGGAATGCCGGCGGCGCACACGGTCGTCCAGGCGTCGTCACCAAACACGGTACACTGAACACACACACAGCACGCACAACCACAATATCCAGTGTTGAGCGCATCGGGAAGTTCCGGCGGGCAAGCGGTATCTGTAGCCCCGAGAGCTAACACAAGCGTCGCTGCGGTCGCTGCGTCCCGATTGGGTGAGGTGTGCCGTGACGTCAGGGGAAGGACTCCGCTTCTCGATCTCGCATCCGGCTCGCCTCCCTGCCCCGGTTTCTTGGTTTGGCCGTTATGAGCCGCAAGCACTTCGATGAGCGGGATCTCGTTTACCCGGTGTAGAAGACACTGGGCTTGGCCGATACCGACGTGCCTCCGTACCTTTTATAAGCGTGCTTGTCACTTTCACCTTTATAATTGGGTTACAAATCCCGAAAGTTATCGGCAGAGGCAATTCCGCCGATGAACCTCCCTGTCTATCCACACGGCACAAGGCAATCGTGCGAGGGGTCGGTGAAGCGGCGGCGTAAGTCCCAGGCAGCACAAGACCTCGAGATGACGTCGAAATAAGGTCCTCGACGTTGGGCGACGTCGAAGTCCTTAACAAACTTTTTATCGACGGCATTGGTACGTCCACATGAGAGGTTCCGACAAGGTCAAACACGCGACGTAGTGACAACGTCATAAGCTTCACCTTGACGTCTTCAACAGTAATCGACGTCTTGTATGAGAAGTTCTTTGAATGTCGAGCACGAGACGTCATAAAAATGTCCTGAACAACACCTTGACGTCTTCAACATTAATCGACGTCGGTTCTACGTTTTCTCCGGGAAGTTCTCTGAACGTCGAGCACGAGACGTCCCAACAATGTTCTGAGCAACACCTTGACGTCATCGACATTATTTGACGTCAGTTCTACGTTTTTCGGGAGGTTCTTCGGACGTTGAGCGCGAGATGTCCCAACAATGTCTTAACAACACCTTGACGTCATTGGCAATAATAAACGTCAGGTCTACGTTTTCTCCGGGAAGTTCTTTGAACGTGGAGCACGAGACGTCCCAACAATGTCCTGTGCAACACCTTGACGTCATCGACAATATTCAACGTCATTTTTACATTTTTTGGGAGGTTCTTGTAACGTTGAGCGCGAGACGTCCCAACAATGTCTGAGCAACACCTTGACGTCATTGGCAATAATAGGCGTCAGTTCTACGTTTTGTCCGGGAAGTTCTTTGAACGTGGAGCACGAGACATACCAACAGTGTCCTGAGCAACACCTTGACGTCATCGACATTATTCGACGTCAGTTCTTTTTTTCGGGAGGTTCTTTGAACGTTGAGAGCGAGACGTCCCAATAGTGACTGAGCGAACACCTTGATCACCCTAAACAAGCGCCTTATAGAGCCCAAGGTGCTGTCACATCACTTCTAAAATTTCTCGTCAATGTCAGCATTTTTTATACTGTGCATGCAATCCACATTTCAACCTGGCTGAGCTGCTGAAATTTCTTACAAATTTATCATTCTCGTGAATGTTGTTTTAGCAGGAATTGCTTAAAAAGCCGAAAATTCACAACAACAAGAAACAGGATTTAGCTCGGAGTCAGCGGGGCTGTTTACAGCGTTTTTAGCGTTTCTAACTTAATATCAGCGTCTTTGAAGCTGTAAGAGAATGACAATAATGTAAGAGATTTCTGCAGCTAAGCCAGGTTGAAGGGTGGACAGCATGCACAGTATCGAAAACGTTGTCATTGACGAAAAATCTTAAAAGTGATATGACAGGTCCTTGGGCACTATAGGACGCTTGTTTAGGGTGACTCCAAATTACACCCAAAACTGTCTAACCATGGAAGTGGTCGCAATTACCGATCACTAGGAAGAACACCGTTCCCATGATTCCTGGACAGCGGGCCGGGGCGCTTGGGTGATTTAGCAAATGGGCTGTTCCGTCTGTATATACATGCTTTCGCGAACATACCTTCGTGCAACGAAGCCACCGGATTCGGTTGACTCCATCGTTCCGCGGTGACCCATGTCGAGCCCGGTGTCAATTGACATCCCGTTCAGTCTAGACGTATGCTCGACGTTTTATGGTCGTTAAATGGGACGTTATTTCAATGTTGACATGACGTTATCACAGACGTGCACTGGACATTTTATGTCGTTAAATTGGACGTTATTTTATCGTTTATGAAGTTTTCAATTGACATCCCGTTCAGTTTAGACGTATGCTCGACGTTTTATGGTCGTTAAATGGGACATTGTGTCAACGTCGATATAACGTTATCACTTGACTTCCCGTCCGATTCAGACGTGCACTCGACGTTCTAAGGTCGTTAAGTGGGACGTTATGTCGACGTAAAATCCACCCTTTTTTCCAGACATTAGCCTTTCCATTTTACGTTGAAGGGACCTGACGTTCAGACTTTCGACGTTCTTTCGACATGTGGTTTCTGACGTCATCACCTTCTTTTGACGTCTTTTCAACGTGTCTGTGCTGCCTGGGGTGTTTCAGACGCTGGAATTCGGTCACTTGCATGTTCATGAGTTATTTAGGAGATTATTACACCCCGCTCCGCAGGCATTTCAAATGGCATTTATATCAAAGGCCTTTGGGCGGTCGGCAAGTTAGCTCGCGACCCCGTGGAACAGGGTTGCCTAACATAAATGTAGCTCCTTCGTGAATTAATGATATATTTCGTACACGTATGCAGGCATGCAGTGGCGTCACTAGGGTCAGCGGCACCCGGGGCGGTAACCCGCGGCGACCCCCCCCCCCCCCCCGGTTCGTCGCCCACCTCCATCCCCCCGCTCGTCGCCCGCCGCGACACCCCTCCACCTGCCCGTCGCGACACCCCCGGAGTGCTGCACCCGGGGCGGTCCGCCCCCCCGCACCCCCCTTGTGACGCCACTGCAGGCATGTTTTATTTTTTACAAGATATACAATAACCGGAAATTAGTTTGTGTAGTAGCAGGAAAAACGGTCGAATTGCCCCAGTCGCCTGTATGAGATGTATTGAACCACCAAAAATATGCACAGCAATAGTACCGTAATTTAGAATGTTTGTACTTTTTCCTGGCATTCTTTCTTCATTCCAGCCTTGTTTATTCGGAAAACACACCGCTGAGTTTGAATTGTCATTTCCAATTAAAAGAGACACTGCTGCAGGTCCCCAAAAGCTTCCTCAGCCACCAAACTTCCTGCAGCTGGACTCCCTGACAACAGAGGAAAACCGGAGGAAGAGCAAGCATTCTAACGGCTGTCCAGTGGTAGATGCTGCACTAGTAGCAAGAAATGTGGAACCTAGCTGTGAAGGGTGACAGTTTGCGTGAGAAAAGCCTCTGGTATTTTAGCTTCAGGACAATTTGCTTTAGCTAAAATCTCAATTTCAGAGCCTAAGGAACTAATAACGGGCTAGACACCTTCGCTTACATTTGTTGTACATTACTTGAGGGATAATATAAACAAGTCCACAGATACCACCAGTGGAGTCCATTGAAATACTATCCGAATCCAGCAACGGTCAAATGCGAGCAATGTATAGAAATAAATGTTCCTTCTTTTTTTTTACTTTGCCCCTGTACTTGGGCTGTCTCACTTGTGATTTTCTTTCCATTGCCCAGACTATATATTTAACATGTTGCTCGAGCAGCATACAGCTTTTCTGCTTCGGCGCTTTTGTTTAAAAACAGAGATACAAAAAAAACACAAAACAACACGAAATAGTAGACATCACCTGCCAATCCATTCAGACCATCAGCAGCATTGACTGTGTGAGATGTAAATCTATGGTGATGGTCCTGCAATTGTGGCGATATTTATTCATTTTCATATACCAGCTGAGATCCATGCGTTGCCTGCCCTGTCAACTATGCCTAAAATAGTGGTTGAAGTTTCGCCTGCAGCTACAGGCCATACCTCAATAAACCTACATATGAAAATTTACACTTTCTACGAAAAACGCGCACGAAAACTATTAAGTATAAACGAGCGCGCCGAGAGCTAACGCCGTCACAGCCTCCACAGGGCGAGCGGGGCGCGTCAGGGAAAAATTCTGTCCTCGCCGTGACGTCACCCCGGTTCGCCGTAAGGGGGCGTCACGCAAACGTCTCGGGGCTACCAAGCGCACCAGCGCCAGGCACATCCAGATGCCGAGCCAAGGTGCAATGGGTCGGCAGCTTCATACTATATGAAGATTCAAAGCCGAGGTCAGTGGGTATCCATCCAGGGCAACGATGGGCGCGTCAGTATCCGTGCGCCCGCAGCGCGAACGTCGCCGCCGGGCGAGCGCCGGCCGAGAGTTTGACGAGAGTGGAGAAGACCCGAAACTCTCGAGCCCTGCCGCCGACTGAGACAGAAAAGGCGAGGCGCGGGCGCGGAGAACGCCCGCTCGTAGCGTCTACGTAGTGGATACGCCTGTCCCTAACACTTGACCTGGGAGAGACCGCGGGGAGGAGAGCGGGAGTTCCCTGCCGACCCCCCCCTCCCCCGCCCCTCCTCCTCCAGTCACGCATGTGCGCGTCCGCTGGCTGGGAGCAGACCCTACCGAAACCAACGGGAACGGGTCGGATCCACCCATCACCATGCGGTTCCAGTGCGATGCGTCTCACTGGATCCGACTTGTTACACCCAGAACCGCGCGGTACTGAACTGTTCACAAGTTTGGAACTGCGCGGCTCCGCGCGGATCCGAACTGCAACCGCTCCGATCTGAAATTCTCGTACGAGTTCGCACACTTCCCAGGCGTAAATGTCTAACTGGGATCAGTTGGAATTTGAACTGGTTTCAACTGGGACAAGTTGGTCACAGCTGGTCCCAGTTGAGAGTCAATGGGGACCAGTAGGGCTTCGACTGGGACCAGCTGAGGGGTGACTGGGACCAGTTAAGAAACTAATTGGTCCCATTTAGTGGTCAACTGGTCCAACTTTTCTCAGTTAGGTATGAAATGCGGGCCAACTGGGACCAGTTGCGAGACTAACTGACTGGAACCATTCCCGATTGAGGTCAACTGGTCTGACCATTCCCATTTGAAGGACAACTAGGGTGACCTGGGACCAGTTTAGGCACCGACAGGTTGGGTCAATTTACAGTTAGGGTCAACGGATCATACTAAAGAAGTTTCTTTAAATAAATAAACCATCCTTGAGAGCAATTGAGAG
This sequence comes from Ixodes ricinus, assembly GCA_037355805.1. Lineage (NCBI taxonomy): Eukaryota > Metazoa > Arthropoda > Arachnida > Ixodida > Ixodidae > Ixodes > Ixodes ricinus. Next base: position 40,247 of record JAZHYW010037218.1, read on the forward strand.
TTGAACCTTCGCCAGCAATAGTTCGTATGATTTCATTCCTGGGGAAAGCTGAGATTATAAACAGTGGGTTACACTCCTAAATTTCCATATTATACCAGGCAATTATAGCCAACCAATATCAACTCATCCGTTGATATTTTTTTGCTCTCATGATTTTCTCTGGGCTATCTCTTCTTTGATCCAAAAAAAATAAAGCTAGTAATTTATGTACTACTGAACGCAATGCATTGTAAATGTAACATATATCATTTGGAGGCAGTAAGATTTGGGGTCAGCTAGAGTATTTATTGTGTATGTTGTCACTCGCATCTCGGAATATCTCCACTTTTTAGCATGGATGCTAAGTCTTTCTGTGTGGTACCAACTGTGCAGCGAATGGCACCACAGACCGTGGCCCTTGATTCTTGTTGGGATGTCTGGTATCAATCAGGGGAATAATTCTACAAAAACGTGAAATTGGTATTTGTCATGGCAGTAAAAAAGAAAAGAAAAAGTCTTGGCAATTAAAAAGTTGTCTCGTCTTCTCCCTTCCTTTTTGTTTCTATCCGATACGTTACCTTTATCGACACGCTCCCCTGGGAGGAGGAGATGATGCTATAAAAATATAGTAAGGCGGACCGAAGGAAAAATAAGCTAAAATCTTTACGCCTACAAACTTTGTATCTTAGAAACAACTATTCCCAATGGGATATGAATATTTTATTTACGATTTACCTCTTTCCCGCAAATATGCACACAAAACTGAAGCTGGAACATTATACATTTTCAAGCAGTAGCTACAGTGAACCAAAACAAGTTTATTACAAATTCAGATGACATGATCTGTTAATATATATGCACACAAAAAATCGCATTTAGTGCAACATAATCGTTCAAAGACATAACCTGAAGGAAAACGAGAATTGACATCAACGTGTGCAGCATGATCCTCACACTTGAAAATCAATGATTGGACAATATACCATTTCAACCAGAAGGGAAAGAGCAGGGAAATATACCTCTAGTTCACTAGCCTACACTGACGATACTGCACAAAAAAATCAACTAAACAGAACATTCGATCTCAAAAGCGACTACATATAAAAACTTGTACACAACTTTGGAGCTTAAACCGGAATCGCGTATCAGAGATAAAAAAGCTACGGGAACAATTTGCACAAACACATCCGTACGTGTGGGCAACATCACGGCAGAACTACAGACGGGAGAAGAGTAGGGAATACACAGAACACTGTAGTAGTGTAGCGATAGCAGGGTGAAGGACGCGCGGCTGGGGTTAGCCAGGGGCTGGGGGAGATGGATGGCTGCTGGGTGGAAGTAGTTCCTCAGCCTTCCAAGGGGTCCCCTTGCACACCCTTTGGACGACTCCGAGCGTCTGAGCTGGCCGGTAAAACGCGGTTCTCTTTTGACGGTATTTTTTATTTTTTTTGGTCGCGTCAAGATGGTTATTTTAATGTTTAGTTTGGATTGCGCGAGTCAGAATAAATTCAACACTTGTCGACTCTTTCTTTTTTTTCTTTCTTTTTTTCCATTTCTTCTGAAAAGCTTATCAAAGAGGTTCAGTCGTATTTGAACGACGTGCTGTACTTCTACTGCTTCACGCAGAGCACGAACATACAAACACTCATAAGAAACGCACGTTCCGGCTTGTTAACACGAACGCGTGCATCGGTTGTGGAAAACGCGTACAAAAATCTGCAAGCGTACGCTCTATGCTACACAGTCGTGAAGTGCAGTGTGCATAAAACACTTGTTTCCAGATATATAACGACACATATTTTGAGGGAACACATTTTGACTGCCGCCAACTTTGTTCTCACCAAAATCGACTCTGTTCTAAAAATAAAAAAAAAATATTTTTGCGTCTATTGATCTAAACATTCTGAAATGAACAGACTTCGAGTTCATCGTATAGATAATTATGCGGTGTCTTCAGTTTCTTGCACGACTTGTGAAACACACACACGGAAAAAAGAAAAGAACAGCCTGTGAGGAACGAAAGCGGCTGTCATCATAGCGCCGTCCGGTTGGTGAAAGAGGCACAACATGTGTATGGGCGCATGCCTTTCCCTCCTCACCTGCACATCGAACGGCACCACAAGCTTTTAAGTGCAATAAAGTACTATCACTATCACTATAACTAGATCACACACAAAAAAGCCGGTGGGACATTCCATCGAGATGCATGAGCTTTCACTGTCACCTATCCCTAGCAACTTCTGGGGTGAGCATCTGTTCACCTTCATGATATGTTTGCTACCCAATGCCGTGGAAGTCGGATACACATTGGCGACCGCGAACTCTCTCGTGGTCCCATTGGGATCCCTAGAGGACACAATGTTTAGAACTTTTGCAGTGCTCATGGCTGTGCAATCGGTTCTCTCTGGCTTCTTATACTGTTCACTGTGAAAGACCAGTCCAGAAATCCGGACTCTGTCGTGCTCCACAACAGTGCCAAAGGTTTGATTTCCGTTGTGACTTTACCAGGCCCAGAAGTGGTTCATGCACTATATAGGCGCAGCTTTCCCAGTAGGGCCACTGGCTCCGCATTAGTTGCGGTGCACTGCAAGAACTTTCGCACATGGGGACTAGCAGCTGTCTTGCATACATTTACTTTATGCCCCATCATTACTCGCGTCATCACTTGATGAGGCACACCATTCGCTGAGGTAACGAAGTTCTTCAGTCTACCCATACTCGCCTCGATCAAAGCAAAAGCACGAGTGCGCCCACAAAGGCCCTCGTAGTACCGCGCTCCTTGAGAGGTGAAGCAGTTGGTGCACATTCGACATCATTTCCTTTTCCAAGTACAAAAATTGAACGCCAACAACAAATCGGACCAGACAGTCCGTGTTCTCGGCTACATCGGAAGGTCTAATCTTGTCCCATGGAGCAGCAGGAAGACACCCCTCACAAGCAAAGCGGAGTGATCCAAGAATCGCTCTGGCAAAATGCCCTTTGGACACACGAGGCTCAAATACAGAAACCCTAGCTTTACGACTTTCCTTCATTTGCTGAAGTCTAGACTCTAAAAGCACAGGGGCTACATTCAGTCCTGTGGTTGTAGCTGTCGGTGCCATGGGTGCCGCGCGATGAAGCGCTGAATTTTCATGACTTCTAAACCTTTCGAATGCTTTTTTCCAGTTCTGAAAACCACTTTCAACAAAAGCGGTATACGCATCTTTGTTTCGCGACGTACATGGGAGCGGGAACTTTTTCTCACTAGCGGTTACGCAGGAAGCACAATACACCTTACCGGTCTGTGCCTTGTACGAAAGCCACCCGTAGGTGGACTCAAACTCTTCAAGAAGCCAGCCTCGTCCAATGTTGCTTTTAATGGATGCCGGTCGAGTATGTTCATGGCGACCACGAGAGCTTGGCTTGCCAGTTGAAGTCACATTCACGATCGCTGAAGGTGATTCCAGGACGTTGTCCACAATCGGTGTTGAGGGACTCGCATCCCTGGATGTACAGGCCACAGCCGGAACGCAGGTCTCGCCATTGTGAGGAGAAATGCCGGCAACAAGATCTTGCGTATGTGTTCTGGATGCTTCAGCTGACAACCGCGGTATTTTGATGAGATATCTGTCCATTGTGCATGTCCAGGACCTACACAAATATTGAAACAATTGGTGTGTGGTGGTTAACAATTGAGGGCAGGGGTGCCAAACTCATGATGTAATCCCGAACAATTTCGGGGGCACGTGAATATAAATTTTAGAGAACTTAAACACAACATCTGGAACACTTTAGAGTACCCAGATATCTGATCTACAAGGTCTTGGAGCACATAAATTTACATCTTAAAGAATTTGCGATCGGCACTTCAGTCACATGCCGGCAGGGGAACGTGCGAGCAGCCCCTTGCCGCTCCATGGTTTCAGGAGGAAAATACCGCAATCTTGCGCGTTTCAGCTTGTTGCGCGTTTCTGCTGTTTCATCTGTTGTCTGCCTCAAGTAATTCAAAACCTGGTCTATTCTCTGTTCAGCTGTAAGTAATCGATCAGTTTTTGTACATTGTCTGAGTAGAATTCGCTACGAGAAAAATGCAACCATAGAAACACAACAGTATGTAGCGTCAATGCAACATAAAAAATATATAGGAAAGGCATAAACCGCAGTTTTATCCAAAAAAAAGCAAGCACCAGAGCTTGAACTGCGCGTGAATTAGTTTTCAAATGCATCCCAACGTGGCTTAGCAATTCCTTTGCCTTCACACTACTTTATTTTATGGTGCTCACGAGGTTATCATACAACCGAACACGATGTGCGTAAATTTTCATTTCTATTTTAAAACATAATATAGACACACATATACTGTAATAATGTAGAAAGTTGGGCTAGTTGGTAGTTGTTATACATAATAGTTATACATATAATAAACAGCGCAAAAAGATATAAAACGGAGTGACACACCAGATAGAACAGAGAGGTTACTCGCAATTGGATTAAAATCTAGTTGCGAGTCAGTGCTCTGTTCTATCCGTTGTGTCTCTTCCTTTTATATATTTTTGCACTCTTTTATCATTATGTATAAATCGTATACTGCACAATACGGTTAACGAGAACACGACATCTGCACTTTTTTTTATTCATATATCTAGAACTAAAGAGCATGGGCATAATTTTAGTATCTAGTTTTGGTTACAGTATTTTAGTTTTAAGAGAAAAACACGGCAAAACCGGCGATCGTTTGGTCGTGTTAACATACGTGGCGCTCTGTACCCCAGCAAAGTAAACCTCGGCGAGCGTTGTGAGCCTGATTTATTTAATTATTGACTGCACCTACCAACAGCCAGAAGCACACGGTAGTTAGTGCATTATCAGATTACAATTCAAAAGCAGACAGTTTAGGCATAATCATGTAACCCAGAGCGTAATCTGCTATTCTGTTGTGCGCGTCAGTGTATGACGAGGTACACATAATGGCTTAGCCATGCACTTCAGTTGAAACCATAGTCTCTAAATAATGGTGCTCAAGTTACGTAAACTATGAACCTCTTCAACTTGAATGGGATTTCATTATACTATGCGCGCGCCTTTCCCTAATAAATTCACAGTTCACTGCCGCATAATGATGACATTCCAAATATGCATGACTTGGGGATTTCCATTTTTGCTTTTGAAATTCCCATGAAAATAATTGACCATATCCGCGCTTGGACATAATTATATTAGCCTTTGTGAAAGGATATAAGACATTTAAAACTTTGAACTTGTATGCAACCTTCCTTTATGATGAATTACATAGTTACTATTTTCCACATAATATTTAATGCAGTGCTACAAGAATGTATGGTACAAGGATGTATGGCACCACTCTAACTTTTTAATATATAAATTAAAAGGAATACAGTAAAAAAAAGCAGCGCAAAAAAAAATTGGTTTGCTCTGTATGTTTATACAGCCTTGATGGAGATACGCCACAACGGGTAATCGGTCTCTTAGCTGTAGATGAGAAATTTAGCCAGTGCGGTACAACCGCTAACCTGGGGTTTTTAACGTGCATCACGCAGTAGTGATCACACGAACGCGTGCCGCTACGAAACTCATCCAGATCGAAACGGGCGGGGGCGGTGGGGAATCGAGCCCAGGAGGTTCCCAGCGCAAGCTTTCGCTCCACGCTCCGAGCTGAAACGCGTTAGCCCACTCGGCCACTTCCTCCCCTCAAAAAGAAAAAAAAAACAAGCAGCGCATGTGCAAACTGGTGTATATATACACGGGTTTGCACAAAAGAAAACTTGCAGGTTTTTTTTTACTGCAAAAATAAACTAGGCATCGCCGAACGTTCATTCTCTGCCCACAGGTAGCGCTAGAGGTCACAACCAGATGCCAAAGTTTCAGCCCGATCCGATAACTCAATCAAAAGTTATAAGTGATTTTTTGAAAATTGCAATGGGAAAATGGCGGCCGACGGACCATAAACTGAAAACGGGCAAAAATGGGCTTTTTTATTTTTTATTTATCAATACTGCAATCTCCTAGCAGGGATTTTAGCAGGGTGGGTTTACAATGTGAAAGTACAAATACATAGCTGGCACAAAAGGACAAAAATACAAAATGCAACATAAACAAAAAACACAAGACAAAACAATGTTACCTAAGGTGGGAGGCAAATAATGTCAATGATGGCTGCAGAACTACATCATTAGTAAGGTTATTCCTCTAAAGTAAATAATTAAAAATAATATTCAATTTTTTTTTGTTAATTAGTCGCCTAAGTCCACGAACGAACTTGTTACCATTTTTCCATTGAAATTTTCAGAAAATCATCGGATCGGGCTGAAACTTTGGCATCTGGTTGTGACCTCTAGCGCCACCTTTGGGCGGAGAATGAGCGTTCGGCGATGCCTAGTTTATTTTTGCGGTGAAAAAAAACCCTGTAAATTTATTTTTTGTGACTTTGCCAGCTTCTACAAAAAAGAAGAGCTGCATTAGGACACCTTTAATTTTGCAATAATATTGCTCGTCTTGGCGGCCACTGGTAACAAGTTCGTTCGTGGACTTAGGCGACTAATTAACAAAAAAAAATTGAATATTATTTTTAATTATTTACTTTAGAGGACATATTGCGTTTACGAAATCGAGGCCCAATTCCCGTACGCTCCAACCGCACGCTGAAATTGGCACAAAAAAACGCGCTACATACGCCACCGGCCAAATTATACGACGATGCTGTCGCTCTTTTCCCATTGAGTTATGATTTGAAACAGCCTGCGGAGGTGACATTATTTGCCCTGCGCCCGCAGCGATTTTGTGTGTGCGTGTGTGTGTGTGCGCGTGTGCGTGTGCGTGCGTGCTGTGCGTGTGTGTGTGTGTGTGTGTGTGTGTGTGTGTGTGTGTGTGTGTGTGTGTGTGTGTGTGTGTGTGTGTGTGTGTGCGCGTGCGCGTGTGTTTGGTGTGTGTGTGTGTGCGCGCGCGTTTAATTTAGTGCGCGGTTGGAGCGCGGGAAGATTGGGCTTCAATTTCGGAAATGCAATATGCCGTCTAAAGTCAATCATTAAAAAGTTGATGAGAATGTTAATTCAATGCCTCGGTTAATTAGTCCCCTAATTGCACAAACAACCCCGTTCCTACTGACCGCCAAGCGTCAAGTGCGGTAAACTAATGACAAAATTAAAAGCCTCCTAATGCAACTGTTCATTATTATTTTTCGGGTGGTACGTCTGGCCCGACTAAACAAAAACACCCGGCATATATTTAGCCCTCTTTGGCTAAATGTCTTATCATGTGTGCCAACCAGCAACTCCGGTGCATGTGTGCATAACCAGTGCGGGGTACGCATGCACAAGGATCACTTGTAAATACTCTTAGCGTAAATATTATGCGCGTATAAGGAACTAGTTTGAGTTTGTATGGGAAACTTTGACATAAGCTGAGTTTTATAACATGTGGTTGCTTTTGTGTAAAGCTTACTTTTTTTCACATACAGACATCCGTAACATAAAAAAGCGACTACATCCAGCAACGTTCAATGACGTCAGATATAATTTCAAAAACATTAAAAAAAATATGCTATCAATTGTTCCTAGTTTTAATCTCGTTTCATTACACAAACTAGGAGTTCGTCCAAGGATGACGAAGACAGCTATTTTTATACTGACCGAGCAACAGAGTTGAAGGTATTTTAGGCACATATAAAACAATCAGTACAAAGAGTCGGTTCACGTTAGGTGAGAATAATGACCAACACGCTTGTTGCCTCAATTGGTTACCTCACAATGTTCGCGTCCAACAATTTTAAGTAAAATAGCAGTACAGCATAGGCTCTGTATGAAAGGCCACTGGCCATCTAAGATTATTTGTGGTAATGGGGTTTGCAGAACAAACAAAACACTCACCAATAGTGAACTTCGGCAGAGCAGCGATGAAATGTTGGCAGGCCAGGTACAGAGCGCCTTGAAAACTTCAGGGGGCCACGTGTCGGACCGAGGAGTGATAGAAGTCTAAGAGATGCAGACATTCTAGCTGTTATATGCTTAGACGCTATTGTTCTTTCCCCTTTTCCTTCGATGAACATTGTCAGTAAGGGTATGTCTGACCTTCTATTTAGTATGTGTGTTTTCGTGAAATGTCTCAATGAGCGTGTTCCGATACGACGTGTCTGCCGCAAAACGGTTGGCGTTTGTTGGATCCGCCTCTTACGGTACCTCATCGCAGGCTTTTCCTTCTCCAAAATATTACTGACCAATCGAAGACGCGTATCAGGTTCTTTTTCCGGCATTCTTAAGTTGGGCCATAATGACACCTATTTGGAGACACTTACTGAAGCAATGTCACCGTTTTCCCTGGGCTACCATTCCTCCTCTTTGTTGTAAAACGCTTCAAGCTGTTGTCAAAGCAGTGCTTGTATACATCGTTTGACAAGGTGAGCTGGCGGGGTAGTTTAGAAGGGTGCGCAGTTTCTCTAACCTAATCGGTTTTGAACGACCAGCTCGTCTTTCGTCGTGCACTACTCTTCAGCCGCACCTTGCAACGGGCAGCCACCAGAGCTCCAAGCCGAATGTCGCTGCCCATTCACTAAACCAGCCGGGAGACCGCCGGAAGAAGAAACGAAAACCACTTCGGATTTTTGTGCACCCTTTCCTCTCCCAAACGCGTCCGGCTTAGCCGTGTCGTCTGGCGTGACGGTGGTTCCATTCCTCGCGCGGTGTCTCTATAATCTCTGGCTCACCTGAACGAGGACGCCCCTCGTTGTCCGGTGGGTTCAGCATTTCTGCGCGCCGCCTGCCGAATGTAATCGGTCCTTTTACAAGCAGCTTTTAGCTTATCGACACGGCCCATTAGAAAGCCATTCGTCTTCACTCTGATGGCGGGCGTTAGGCGAACTTTGGCCAAAAGGATAGCAGATCGTGTTTTTAACGAAAAGGAAATGGGCGAGGCCTCTTGGAGACGCAGTTTGTGCTTACGATTCAAGAATGTCAATTGGTCCTTCATCTAGGGGCTACTATATTGGTATGCGCGTCTGCGTGCGGTTCTGGTTACCATTTAATCATCGCTTGGTCCTTCTTCGTCCCGCGACTCCAATATTCCATAATTTCTGAGTCCCTTCCCTTTCTTTGTCACATAGGCCTCGAATTCCCAAAACTTCCCTGGAGAGTTTACTTTAGGAAGGTTTTGGTAACCTTGCCTCTAACGATGTGATCAATCATTTAATTTAGTAATGGCTGTTTGTGTGATACTACTAGCATGCCCGGGAACCTTTATGAAGTTCGTTAGAAGAGAAATGAAGGAAAGAAATGCACCAGCGAGCGTCCCCAATGTAAATTAAGAAAATAGAAACATCAGAAAAGAAAACCGTACAGCGTCCTGCTGAATATCGCCCTCACAATTTGCCTTTTTTTCCACAGCAGCGCCCCTTCGTTTGTGTCGTATTTCGCAATGCTGGTATCCGGCCTCTTGTACATTTTCCTTTTGATTTTCTGTTTTCTTTGTGGCGTCATGCTGGACGAACGTATTCCATTGGCGAGTGAGCGTGAACCCTTAGATAAAAATAGGTCCCCCTCGCTAAACATTTAATACGCGACAGCAACGAACTATGTAGACCAACTCGTCTCACTGACGTCACGCCACTGCGGTGGCGCTGCTGTCGGTACTGCGCATGCGCAGACGCTTCACTCCTCCCGAATCTGGTTTCTGCGCACGCGCTTTGTTCCGCACGCGCAACAAAGCGGGCTTTGTTTGTAAACACTGTGTTGGTGTATAGATAGCTTTCGCACATTATGAAAAAGGCATCACTAAAATTATCTTGAACATCAAGCGGCCATGAAACATTGATCGTGCTTTCGTAAGACACGTGAAAAATGAATCTTTGATATTCATAAAGTATAACAGATGAAATACGCATTCGTCTTATGCGCCACGCACCAGCCATCGCAAAATAAATTGGAGAAAACCGAGCTGTCTTCGCTCCCTCAACTTGCTGCCAAGGCGTACCGCAAGGTACAGTACTCGGTCCAGCCCAGTCCAAATAAAAGTAAACTCTTCCAGTTTTCAGATGACACTGCAATTTCATATGCCCAGAAGAATTGCAGAGTGGCCGTGATGACGATAGCCGATGGCACACATAATTGTAACCTTCCATGTTACTGTAAAAGCCATACAATTGCAAATGTGCTCAAAACGCCAATAAAATTCCTTACAGACCCGAGAAAAAACAGCAACAAATAACTGAATTGCCAATCAAGATGCACAGAACAAATTGCAACAACTGCTCATGCGATAGCGCTAAAGTATGTTGAAAATGGAAACACCTCGGAATATGTACAATAACAACCATCTTAAATCAATCGTTCATGTAGAACATGTTTGTAAGAAAAATAAGTACGCTGATGGATGATATGTATCACATCCAAAATCTAGTCCCTCATTCTGTAGTTCGAATGACATTGCCGCGCGCGCAGCTGGCCAAATAGGCAGCGCGGCCGTGGCCAAACTGTTATTGTGCTTGCCTTTCGTGCGAAGAGCCAGGGTTCGATTCTTGAGAGCAACGGGTCTTTTATTTATTCTTGCAATTTAGTGTCCTGGAAAATTCGAGAATCCTGTTGCTTGTTCGTGGTCCGAACGTTCTACGCGCCGAACCTTCTACGCAGATTGTTCCAGAAGCCAACGGGTGTACAAAAGGGCTCCGTGTGGCGAGCTACAGTCAGTCCCGCCCCAGCGTTCGATCCTGCTGTTACGCCGACTTCGACGCCCGCGACGCTCTGCTGTTATCTTCTGCTTCCTTCTTTTTTTCTTTCTGGGGGGGGGGGGGGCACAAGTTTTTCCCATTAAAAGTTTCAGTTTGCCCAGTTATTATTTGTTTCCTCGCCTGTTCATTCGGGAGATAATGTGATCCACATCTCCGCGCATTGCACAGTAGTGTATAGGCGCTACGGGCACTGCACCAAAAAAGGTAGACTAATCTATTAGAAATAATTTGGAATGTAGGTTAGTAACGTAGCTTTAGTGGTCAGTTGAAGTATGACATCATTATAAAACATTTTGACGTAAACTATGTCAATATAGGCGGTGCAAATTTGGTAATGGACCTTTTCCGAGAAGAGTTCTGCGCACGCGCGAGCGCCCGATGCCAAGCGGCGGAAGTGTGCACGAAAAATCGAGGAAATTCGGAAGGAGGCTGTGGATCAGCGAGTAGAAAACGTAATTGCAGCATACATATAATTGTGTTACGCAAAAAAGAAAGCGGACGGAAAGAATAACACGACGTTTAAGTGGACGCCACGGATGCCCCACTTGGACGGCGCGTTGGGCACGCCCCGCTGCTCCAGGGAGCGAAGAAACTGGTAGCGTAGCTCCTATTATCGATTGGTAGCGCAGGTAGGTCCCTTCCTCGATTTTTAGTTCGTGCAGCCACCGCCTGGTGCCGTCGGTATGTGAAAAAGGTCCATTGATTGACAAGCGTCGCGAGAGCCCTAGGACCTGTCGTATCACTTTTAAAATTTCTGTGAATGTCAGCATTTTTGATACTGTGCATGCGATCCACCTTGCAACCTGGCTGAGCTGCAGAAATCTCTTGCAATATTGTCATTCTCGTGATTGTTGCTTCAGCGGCAATGGCTTAAAAAGCCGACAATTCGCAACAACAAAAACCAGGATTCAGCTCGGAGTCAGCGGGGCTGTTAATAGCATTTTTAGCATTTCCAACTTAATATGAGCGTCTTTTAAGCTGTACGAGAATGATAATGTAAGACATTTCTACAGCTCATCCACGTTGAAGGGTGGACAGCATGCACAGTATCAAAAACGCTGACATTGAGGAGAAAATCTTGGAAGCGATATGGACAGGCCCTTGGAGTATATCAGGCGCTTGTTCAGGGCGACTCCGAATTACGCTCAAAAGCTATGTAACCATGAATTGGGTCGAAATTACCGATCACTAAGGAGCTGAAGGGACACCGTTCCCGTGATTGCTCTAGCACGGGCCAGGGTGCTTGGGGTTATTGCAAATAGTCTATTGTGGTTATTACAGTTCAGAATCTATAGTCCGTTGCAACCTAAGAACGAAGGGCGAGGGTAAGACGGGCCGGGAGGAGGAAGGCAGACGGAACGCTAAAGAGAGAAGGAAGT
>JAZHYW010037220.1:0-20583 GCA_037355805.1 Ixodes ricinus
CTACATTGATCAAAACCTGATGAAAGCATATCCAGCGGGCTCAAAAAACATTAATTTCAAGCGTTGACACTCTTGAGAAGCAAAGACGCGACAGCATAAAGCATCTGTGCACTGCCAAAAAGAGGAAGCACGCAGCGTCCTACTCCCAACAGTTCAAAAAGTGCGCGTGCAGGGCGGCGTTACAATTAAAAGGGAATGCCTAAACCTTTCTTTCCACGACAGTCAAAGACGTGCGTGCAGTGCGGGAATGAACGACAGCCCTTCTAAGCACGTCTTTCCCATGCGCTGCCATCAATTCTACTTCAGTGCCACATCACTCCCTGTGAGCGTCCCCTGATCCTGACCGCGACAACAGCGCCCTCCACCAGCGAGAGCCTTCCTTCGAGGAAGCGCCTTTGCGCTTGTGCCATGCAAAGCTCCAGCGCACAGATGTGCAGTATACTCATTGATTTCAGCAAGAAACCAATCCCATGCATCTTGCTTTCGAGTTCCAACAGATTCATATGCAAGCAGATGAACTCACAGTCTCTGCACAAAGTCACTCAATGTCATATCACGAGAGTCACTCAATACCAGAAACTCAGTCATATCACGGAGTCACTCGATATCATCTCACGAACCTATAGTCCGTTGCAACCTAAGAACGAAGAGGCAGGAGGGTACGACAGGCCGCGGGAGGAGAAGCAGACGGAACGCTAAAGAGAGAAGGAGGGTTTCCCGCTCCCATTCTCCAGCGTTCCGTCTGCTTCCTCCTCCCCAGCCCGTCTTACCGTCGCCCTTCGTTCTGCTAGTCTGGCAACGGACATATGGACTCATATCACGAAGCCACTCAATAATATCTCACAAACTCAAGAGCATATCATGGGGTCACTCAAAATCACTCGCAATCGCATTGAGAGTGTGAGTGACTATGTGAGTTTTCCAGGTATGGTGCACATTGTGCATAACATAATATGGTACCTATGATTATTTTTCGCGTGTTCAAGATGCCACGGCATAACGCTAGTAGGATTAAAACCTGCTGTCGTAGAAGTTCTGCCAAGAATGGGGGTGCATAAAGGTGTGGGTGTCTGGTGCTCGAAAGGGTACCAAGAATACTCTGAAGCACCCTACTACAATCCTTTGATGATGAACAGTGGTTGTCAGTGGCTCTCTCAAAATATATTCTTACTTGCAGGGCCTCATTATGACCGCACACTTAAATATGTATAATATGTTATGCAATAAATAAAGAAAAAAAAAGAACATGAACATATGTATTAGATTTAACATTGCAACGTGCAGCAATCCTCACATGTTTTGGGCAGTGTCTTTGTTTTCATGTCCTAGGTTTATGCAGTGTTTAAAGTTCTCCACTTTAAGCTCTCTTCACTCTTGTTTCCATCTTTGATATGTCGATTGATTGGGTCAATTGGCATGCCATTGCGACACCCAAGGGAGCACTTGGAGTCCCTGGAAGCGCTGACGGCACTGCACATCTGGGCGGACTCGAGCCTTCCCGGAGGACTTCCTGGATGGTCGCTGAGTGGCGTCTTCCGGAAGAACATCCAGATTGCCCTGCTTGGAGGGTGAGCTATCCTGGTTCATACGATAAACCTAGAGGAAGAAGGTCCGCCATCTCGCCATGCCTTTCAATTTCCTCAGAATTGTGGAGCGTAAGAGGCAGACGTCGGTGGTACCAGTGGGCCCAGATATCTAGCGAAACTTTAATAAATACAAAGGCAGCAAATTACTTCTTGCAATGTCAGTACTTAGGCAGACTACTTAGCTTCATTTTGCAGGAACTTACCGGCGTCGTTCAGTGTGAAGAGAAATACAGATGTTGACATGTACTCAAACAACTTCAATGCATTGCTGGAGGGCGAACATGCCCAATGTATCTTGTACCTTGACAACAAAAAGTCCAATGGCTTTCTTTTTCCGCTCTTCTTGGGCCATTATCTTTCTCTCCGATGTCAGCACTTACCATTTGCCATTCTCAGCTTCCTTCTTTACTCCTTGGGGTAAGGCGAGGAGAGGAAGTCAAAGTGAACAAACCTTAAGAAATCAGGATTTTTTAGAGAAAGGAGCTTGAGTCACATGGTGCAATTCTACTCATGGTTGAGTTGCAACGTTGCTTCTGCAGCCAGAAATCTGTAGACGTAAGTTGCGGTGCTTGGCGTTGTAGCTGAGCATCGCACCATGTTAATTGGGCATAATAGCTTACAGTGGCTGGACGGTCAAATGTTTGTTTATAGCAGAAATGTCGGACGACGATAGTTGCACCCGTCAAAAACAGCGGTTGAAATGTCTAAAGCAGGGGACGCATGAGCGGTTAAACTGGGCGCTGCGTCGGCGCTCCGCATGACCTGGTGTTACGTGGCGATATTTGTGGATCCAAGACACATGCACGCCTAAGCCTGTTGCACTGCAGTTGCTGGGTCATCCTTGGCACCCAAGATAGAGTGACTGGTAGTGCTTCGCTTTAAAACACATTATTTATGCCCAAAACATAAGTTAAAGTATTCAGATTAAAAAAAATTACAAATAAAACCGGCACATATGGTCTTGTGCTACCATTATTTTACTATTAAAGCAATGATGTGGAGAAAATATTGCCTTAAAAGATATGTTGACAACAACACGTGTTTGCTTTTCTTTTCTACCCGATCAAGCTACCAAGCCGTCTCAAAATCCAAAAATATAGAAATTGTTTCAATAATAACAATGTAGATTGTATAAACACTCCTTAGAAAATTCAAACACAACATATTCAAAATCGCTGCGACGACTGACATGTCAGTCCTGAAGGAAAGGTACCGCAGAACATGGACCCCTGAACACCGCTGCCATCTGCTATGAAGTTCTACACATGGAGGCCCAAACTGAACAGAAAAGGCTAGCGCACATCGCTTGTGTGAGACACGACCAGATTTCGTGACACACTCGAGTGCTTTCACTCGATAGGTGTGCGGAGATATTTGATTGACTTTATGCCAAGGAGGTCACACCGAAGTAAATAATTATCCGAGTGTCATGCCCGTGACATTGAAATGAGCACAGTGACAAAGCGTTATCACCGAGCCTCATAAAAACAATATATGTGGAAGAAAATACTGATAAATCGACGCAGTCAAAAATACTAACCCAACAAGGAATTCCTAAACCACTCCCACACACATTTCTTTTGTCTCCTGGAGGCATCGAATGGCTGGCTTGACAAACCTGACGATGCCAAGTGTCTCCCCCGGTACAAGGGGCACCGTCTCGGCATTCTTTCTATACCCCTTGTGTTAACTGCTTCATCAATGTGATTCTGACGTTCTGGCAAACAGATTCTCCGCCTCAAATGCAAACCACTAAACCAATCTCGGTATCATACCGCCCCTTCGTGGACCCGTCGTCATTGTCCGTGAAGACCTGCCCGTTGCTAAGTCGAGACGGTGTTCTCCGCAACACCTTTCGTTGTCATTCGTAAGGTTTTGAGTAACTTCGCAGATGACTAAAACGTTCTCGCAAGAACCTTAGAGCCACACACGTCACCGAACCCAAACCGAGACCGATCGAACAAACGGTTGCCATCTTTGCTTTTCGACCACTCGCCGCTAGGGTCACTGTGCGGCATTTTCTGGACCGACCAGGTCCGAGCGGTGCCGTCCGCGGCGCATGACGTACGCAGAGTGACATGGGACACCAGAGCCTGGTTGCTATGGACTGTCACCAGCGTGCCGCCGTGTGGCACCCATTTTCATAGCTCCTGTGTCCCCTGCTTAACTGTCAATTGAGGTTTTCTGTTTGCGTGTCCACATTAGATAAACCATGCCCTCATCCTGCCCTCACTCAGGAAAAAAATAATCAGAAGCATCCTTGACAGCCACGACCAGTGGAATGCGTGCAACAATATCTCGTAACACCCGCCACTTGCACCTGTCGCCACATGATGGCGTCGAAGAGTGGAGATCCACCAAGGCTGGTGGTTAGCTTGACGGCCCCCTCTCGCAGCGAGGAGCAATGGTGAAGCTGGGCCGCGCGCCTGGCCTGTAGCAGATCCCGACGGTCGTTCGATCATCTTGTCGGCATGCCCGGCGGTGGACAGAGTAGAAGCCAGGCAGGGAAGGGGGATGCGGCCGCGGGTCAATGAGTTTGCGGGACGCATTCCTCGCCGACGGCGGGCGGCACTTTTCTGGCGTTGTTTACGTTCACCCACGCCTTTGCATCGGCTGTTGCCCCGGCTCGTGGTGTAGATGGCCCTTGCCTCCATGCGTTACATAACGCCGTCTCCACGCTCGGAAGCGACTTTCAGGGCTCCCGGCCGAGTGGGGCTGCAGGGGTTGCAGGGCGAGCCCTGGCCAGACGGCCATCGGGTCGGCGGCGGCCCCCCGCTGCAGTAGCCCGCCAAGACGCCACCGCCGGTTCATCGGTTCGTGCTGTCCGCGAGTCGGTAACCTTCGCAAAAAAGCGAAAGTATGCAGGCGAGGCCGGTTAGGAAACATCATATTATAAACCCTCCGTTATTTGATTTGTCCTTGCCCTCAGGGTTTAGACTATGGCGGTAGCCTTGCGTTGTTTACCAGTATTTCACAAAATCGTAACAATTTTTCTACAAGCGACTTCTTGAGCCTCTGGTCAAATCTCAAAGCATGCCATTCAGCTTTTTGATTTTTTTTTGATGCGGCTCGGCAGTTTTTTTTTTGTTTTAATACTTTGTTGGTGGCATATCGAAACTTTCTGCTCGTAGCGCGATTTCCGCACCAATGCCGAAAAATTCTGCACGTACTGAGCTAAACGTCATCATCGTAAGCATTGGCACGTGTTTCCAAGTCTCACATGTAAACACAACTGGTACTTTTGTTGAAAAGTATGGTGCATGTCAGCACATGTCCGGGCAGTTAGCGCCATCCTACGCCTTGGTAAGCTCATCCGCGCGGTGTGAAGTCAACCACCAGCATGGTGCAGGGCCTCCGTTCTTTCCTAGCGTGACGTCACTTGCAAGGCATGTATACCATGGCTGTTTAATGTCAATAACTTTTGTTCTTTTTTTTCCTTCGTAATTTTTGTTTTCTTGAGGATTTAACTTTAGGTTTCATTCGGTACTTGTAGTCCAGTTTCATTTTAGCTTTTGCTCCGTAAACTTCTGGACCCCGCCCTTAATGTTTTTTGAGATACGCAGTAGACATATTCATGCAGAGAGCCTACCGAGGTTCATTTTGGGACTCAAAGAAACGTTCAAGTTAACTAATGTTTCGAAACATTGGACTTGGAGCTAGGGGATGGATTGCTTAGCTAGCTTGGGCATTTTCGTCAATTCCGGGATCTTGTTATAAAGGCATATGAAAGTACACTGTTGAAACCCAACATCATTTTATGATTTTTTTTATTTTTAAGTAGCTTTTTAAGACAGTTAATCATTTTTTAAAAATACGACACTTGAAGTAGAGAATTGATTCCTTCGGGTTGATGTTACCCACTGTGGCAGACATCAGGTAGAGAGTGTAAAGAAATAAATGAATGACCTAAAATTCACTTATCAACTTTTTAAATATTCGCTTCAGCGTGCATATTCCAATTAGAAATCTGTTGCCCATCGTCGAAATATGCCATAGCAATTGTCAGAACAACAAAATTCTGCTCCGTGCTATTATCCAGCAAGTTTAAGCCGTGGGCAGATGACGATACCGAAACAAGACACAAAAACCGTGGCAGAAGTCCCCACCTGGAAGCAAGGTTAGCCTACGCAGTGGAAGCAGGTAGCGAGTAGCCACAAGCCGGAAAGGGTCATGCGGCCCTAGAAGGTGTGTGCCCTACCCTGCTGTATCGATACTCAACACTCAGCTTTTTCCGCTCTTTCTGCGTCAGTTCCAGCATGACCGGAAACTTGACAGCCAAATTTCGCTGGTGAATAGCGTGGAGCAGGATCTTATTGCCTGAACTTTAACAACTGCTATAGCATAGTTTGACGACGAGCAACAAATCTCTAATTGACCAGCTGAAGGGAATATTTAAAAAGTTAATTAGAAGATTTGAGGTAATTAATTTGGTAATTCCCACTTTCAACTTTCTACCTGATGCCCACCATGGTGGCTAAAGTTATCCCGAAGGAATCGGCTCTCTATTTCCAATGCCTTCATAAAAATATATAACTTGCCGTCTTAGGAAAAAGATATTGTACGTCGGCTGTAGTTTGCTTGGAGGGTTGCAGAGCTGACATAGTTGGGGGAGACTGGCTTTCTAATTAGGCTCGCTTACCTAACCTATGGTTAGGTAAGTTCTCCAGGTAGTTATGGCGGCCCAAGAAAATTCGGGGAACTTGATCGAGAACTTTGTCAGAGTCTCTACGATCTGCAGATGCGTGGTAACTTCTGCGTGCGTTTCGGTGGCAGCACCTGCAGAAGAGAGTCCCTTCTAAGCGTCGTCGACGGATGCTCTGAATGTGAATCGAAATACATATTTCAGCCCGCGAGCAGTCGCAACATGCAGCTTGACATGCTTCCGCTTTTGTCGAGGCTCTAGAGATGTCTCGTTCGACCGGACCAAGTTTGCTGAGGCGGATCGTGATCCCTTTCAGCGGCCAGCCGTGGGCGGTGTACAGCACCCTGGAGAAGGACAAGCACGGCCGGGACGCGCAGTTCCTCGACCGGTACGCCATGGAGCGGTGGGAGGTGAGGCTTGGGCATCTCGCAATATTAATAATAATCGTCATAATAATTAACAGTATTATCATCATCTGCAAAAAAAAAGGTTACTCTGGGTGTTGTGCCTGGAACGGGTCTTCAACTGTTGTGTTTACTGTGTCCTCAAAAGGGGTTCCTCATTTTCTGCCCGTCAGATGTCTATGTATTTTGTTCTGAACGCTTCTGTTCACGCACCCCATGGTGCGTGAACGTGACGCTCGATGCCCAGCGACTTCGCCGTGACGTGTCGCAGCTATCGCTGGGACTGGAAGACAGGACTGCTCAATTTTTTCATCGGCATTTTTACGACCAACTGCCAGGGTCTAGGCTCTCTGGCACGACGCGCCGGACCCACGCGACACAATTTGTTGCCACGTCGGGACCATTTGAACGCATGGGCGGTAAACGGACCAATTCAAGACACATTCCAGGCTCCGTAGTGCACAATTTAGCTGGTTTTTTTTCTTGTTAGGTTTAGTATAAGTGGGTTACATTGATTTTGTAGTTTTGCATCGAGTGGCATGAAAGTAGGTTGTATTGCATTTGTATTTTTGCATTGGGATGCAGGGTATCTGGAGGAGGTCAGATGCCCTTTGTTTTGTACTCTTTTGCTTATAAAACTACAGCACTTACAAAAAAAATTACACCATCTTCCCGAGGGGAACCATGGGGTGATGCGGAGCATCGTGTTGTTTCCGAGGAAAGAGTCAGTTGCGTGCTGACGTCGAGAGATGGCGCCACCGACTGCCCTAGCGTTACCCCCTTCGTCGCGGCTCGCGGCAGAGAAACTTGGAACGCTCGCCGTTTATTTATTTTTCACACTTGAAGGAGAGGAGACTAGGAGGAGAGTTGCGCGTGCGCGCGCGGTGTGAGGGAGAAGCGAACGCACGCGCAGTGCACGCAGCTGGTAGAGAGAGCGAGCGGAGAGAGTAACGCGCAGCTGTTGGAGAGAGGGAAGGAGGAGAGTTGCGCGTGCGTAGTGCGAGTGCGGACTACGACGCCAAGGCCGCGGGACATAGGCCCGAGCAAGAGATGCTCCGCATCTAAAAAAAAGTTAGGAGTGGCGTCCTCTAGTTGTTTGTCTCTTTTAATTCAATTATTGCACTGAAACTGGGTAAGGTAAACCGTTTTCTTTTTCCAGAGAAAGGTACAGCAGTTGTTTTAGGACGTGTGGTTAACCTCTGTGCTCCCTGTTAACCAACAAAGTGTCTCCATGTGCTGTCATCCCATTGCAGTGTGTGCTGCACTTCATGGTGGGCTGCCACACCAAGGAAGGCATCAGTGCGGACGCAGTGCGGATTCTCCTTCATGCGGGGCTCATGAAGTCGTATGTGCTTTCACCGTTTCCATGCTGTATGGTCCTGGGTTGAATTTGCCCTAGTTGGGCTTTGGCAAGGTTGAGTAGTATTTGCCCAATTTTCTTGGAAAATGTTCCGCAAAAATTTGGCACGTGTTTCCGGATATGTGAACAAGCTTGAGCCCTGCTGGCGGCATTCGTTGGAGGAATATGGTTTTTAGCCAAGCGTGTGCAGCAATTGCAAGCAATGCTGGAGCACCTGCTATAATCATGTACACAATAAATACATCGGGGAAGTATATATTAGTATATTGAACTTTGAATAAAACTGATCGACAAAGATCATCAACACAGTGATCAACAATCAGCTCTAAAAATTGGCCTGATGGTGTGCCTACCCCTAATTTTTCTCAACGCTTTATTGTAGAAAGTTGTATCACCTTGTGGAATTCAGATTTTTAACATTGTTATTTAAAAGATAATTAATACGAAAAGAAAGATAGCAGGCTCCAGTCTCTAAAGCATCATAGTATCTTGAAGAATCTAAAATTAAAATTTCAACGATAACATTTCACTGCACCTAATAAGTCCACTGAGTATTTGACAAGCCACTGAATGCTTGTCAAAAGGTCCCGACAGCATTACTAATTATGCACCCAATACCTTTGCAAGATGGCTGACTTGACACTGACAGAGGCAGTTCAGTTTAACACAGCTGATTACATGAAATGCACTTGATTTGTGTGAACGGAGGGGTAGTCATTTCCTTTCACTCTGATCTGTTATCTAGTCAGCCACCACATACAAAAGGAATCATAGTCCACAAAATATAGTGGTAATTTGCGAGAACAAAACAGTTGTGACAGTGCAACAAACAGGAGCTATTTATGAAGGATGAGCTGACTTTGCTCCCTTCAAGCTTAGCCATTTTCTCGCTTCGAAGTGACTGCGTCAATCCAGTGTCTGGGTAAGACCTATTATTGCATAAATTGTTTGGAATACGAGCTGTGCTTGCTAATACTTTCTGTGGTTTTGAAGTTACCTTTGTGAATGCACTTCCAAAGTTTGCGTCTGCCGTGTGTTGCCAAGATTGCTCGTACCTTCATCTGGCACTCTTCGAAGTTCTACCATGAGAACTCTGCCTTTTCATATTTTTATTAACGGTCTTTAACTTAGCATAAAACATTCCTAATTGCTTGGGTTCACTGATCACATTAATATCTAAAAACAGATCAGATGGCATGTAGGTTGTGAGCTGTCACAGGACAACATATCTACCATCTTTTTGTGGTACACTCAAACAAGTATTCCGTTTAAATGAGGAAAAGACTCTTGTCTCTCCTTTATCGCTTGAAAAAATGTCTGGCTACTTTTTGTATGAACCATTGATGGGAAACTCGTTACGGCAAGGATATTGCATCTGGGACTCGGGAGTTCATGTAGATTCTTCCTCTAGTTTTAATGCACATGTGTTGGATTTTTTTATTATAAATTTTGAACTTATTAGGTTGGACGTCCTTTTAAAATCGGTCTTCCCCCCAACCAGACTGATGTTTGTTGAATGTTCACGTTCAAGCCTTTTTAGGGTTGTTTTCTGATACAGTCGACCCCGATTATACCGAACCCGGAGTATTTCGAAATATCCTTCATTTGAACAGCCACAACATCCCCCGAAGATCCTGCGTAAAAGTATAGGTGCCTTGTTCATCTGTGTGGAACTAAACCACCTGGGACATTCGATACATCTATCCGCACGCCACGTCCCTGGCAGGGAGCCTTTCCCCGTACACTCCCATCGCTGCACGGTCTGCCCATGCTGAGGCTAAACGACTCTGGCCACAGGCCGTGAAAGAAACAAAAGACACAAAACCCCTACTTATAAAGAGAAAGAAAAAAAATTGATTGGTTGACTTTGCTGACAATGGTTGTGTAATTGCACTTTGAATGCCTTGTTTATTTTTGTTCACATTTTTCTTTTGCACCCTTTTTTCCCTTTTTTTCTGCTGTCTGATTTATGCCAGTTCTTTTTTTTTGTTGTTTGCTTGACTTTTTTCTATGGATGACGGAGTTGCTCTTTTTATTGCACGTCCCAATCAAACTTCTTTTTTTTTTTCTTTGTGTGTCCTTTGTTGTTTGCGTTGTTGAGGTTGCGGGCTCATTAGCGTGGCGGCACCTGCGATTCCCACCAACTACATGTTAAGAAAGTTATACCCTATTTAGCAGTTCGTGGGGAGTTCTATTTGGTAAGCTCCCATTTGTCACAGTCTTCACTATTAGCAGAGATGCACAAACATTTAAAATGGATCTAAAAGGTGCACAAAAGTGCTTTTTAAAAAAATTGTTTTTTGGTGTTACCATATTTACACGATTGCAAGTTAACTTGATCGTAAGTCAACTCCCGCTACATTGCCCATCAGCAAAAAAAACAAAAACAAGGAAACAACCCATCTTTAGACACACATTTTACGGCAAACACGTGAGCATGGCAGGGTATGTCTTTCGAAAGCCCAGCCTCCAGCATGCAGTCGGTGCCTTCTAATGTGCTTTGGCTGCACATTCACGCATGAGGCGCATGAGATGCCCAGTCGTTATCGAAACTAGGATGCTCACGTGTAAGGCAGGACAACTGAAGCTGCTCCCTGTCATTCTCACTCTTTCCGCAACTAGAGACTACGATTCATCTGCACTGGTGATATCATTCCCGTCGTCATCACTGCAACGTTCTCAAAGCACGTTGTTGGTGTCGTCCAACGAAATCTCGCACTTTGCAAATGACAGCATGAACCGCATCTTCCATGCTTGCTCGGTGATCGCATCGCACGTCACGGGTAGGGACCCATTGCGCATTTCTGTGGCGTACATTGCAAGCCTGACCTCTAACTCTGGAAGGCATCCCCACCTATCTAGACTTCGGCCTGCGGAAGCTTCTTCGTTTGCCGTCACAGCTAAGATCTCCCGCCCTTGCAGACTCAACTGGAGCACCACCCACTTTGACAGGTCAAACTTGCATCCAGTAGCGCTGTTGTTAAATTGCGTCTGGATGAAGAGTGGCCATAAACGAGCACCGAAAGTCTAAACCGCCCGGATCACGCGTGTCAATGCAAAAACTTAGTTGGTTTTCAGCATGATCTCGACACTCCATCAAACAGCATGCGACCGTGAATTGTGCGAAAAACTGCGAAAAGAAGCCGCAGGGAGTGAGGCGGGAGGCTGTTCCAGCTGCCATTCCGTAGTGGCTCTTACAAGAAGTGCTGCCACCCTTGGGAGCCGGGTGCGCCGTGCGCTGTTCACCGCCATATATTCAAGCTAATTTGCGAATCGCCATCATTAATACTTGTTTGCACAAAAAAAAAAAAATCTTATAAAATGAGAGCACAGAATAGTGCAATGCAACAAGTACTGCCGGCTGAACTCGTAACAAGTTGAAGTGTTCTTGATATCGCAAATGTTTCGTTTTTGTCGGCGGTAGAAGGCTTTGGTTCGATTATACTTCAGACAAAAGGGTCGACCTGCATTTGTGTAAATACGGTACATGATGTATGCCCAATTTTTTCATCTTACGAATTGAATATGGTTTCAGTGCACTCAGTGTTGCGGAGATATTTTTGGGACTATTAAGCGTGCTCTTAAAAATGTCCTGACCATCGAGTTATTTACTAGTGCTGGTGTTTTTTGCTTGTTCTTGCACACATGTTCCTTGTTTTTGAGTGCATGGGCTTCTGTCGGCCAGTACTTAGGCTATGGCTGGTTCTGGACACAAGAAAGGAATAAACAAGAAATAGCCAATGACCAAACTCAATTACTCTGGCCAGTGCATACTGTGGCCCGCATCAATGCGTCCGCGCCTCGCACCATGCTTGGTTGACAAGATGCTGCCTTATCTCCCCACGTCTCTTGTGTTGGGAAGCAAGATCTCTGTCATTCCCAGTTGCCTGCGTCATTGTCATGCGATGGCATTTTCTTGGCTTCCGGTCACTGCTTTTAGTACCATATTTTCCGATGTATAAGATACTTTTTTTTCCAAAATTTCCAGCGGTGCGTCTTATATGCTAATTTTTACTTAGAAACTTGCGACAAGTGGGGTGTGCGTCTTATACAATGATGCGTCTTATACACCGGAAAATACGGTAATTTGAATTTAACTAGACAGTTGGTTCATGGATGTTGATGCTATTTTAAAACAAAGTAATGTTTCGAAGCTTCTGAACTTTTATTGTTTCTTGACTATATTCATCATGGCACAGCACTGAAAGGGAAGAGAGTAAGGAGGATCACAGAGAAAGAGAAATTTTTCAGCATAAGTAAAAAAAAATAATTTTTTTCCACAATTTTTTAGAACCTTTTGGGACAATAAAAAAATATGGATTTTGATGTTTTAAAATTTATTGAAGGCGAAAAGTTTGAAGGTGCACTGCGAGTACTGCGATCAGGGTTGTCTATGTTTTGGAGTGTATATTGAAGAAAAAAAATTAGCAGTTGTGTCTCTTGATGGAACTGTCCTATGCGGAATCGCCATATCTTTACGACGCATCTTCTCGTCTTTCTTATTGCCATGACACGGAGAATGCACAAATGCCCAGACTGAAGTCGAGGGGTGTCGTCTAGGGTCACTCATAACTAGGGCTCCGTGTTTTCGGATAAATCCGAAAAACTCAGAAAAACACCTGCCGGTAAAATTTTGGTCAATTCGGATTTATCCGATAAACTCCGAATGCTTATGTGCCAATGCCCCCCCCCCCCTTGCAAAAAAAAGTAAGAATGTTTTTTGTTGTTTTTTTCCAATTTGATTAGCACGGAGTCAATGGTCCTGGGAAAATGGCACCATAATTATCTTTCAAATCTCAGATCGTTGTCAAAAGGGGTCTTGCCGCTTGTCTCGGCGAGGTTGATTCAGGGCAACAGGTCGTTCGTTGTACATTCAAGTCACGACAAAAGCCACTTTTTTGGTTTCTAGTTTGAGCCATGCGATTTGGGATTTTGAGAAAGGAGAAGGTATGTTTTTGTAACAGTGAAAGCTATGGACCATAGGCATTGTATAAAATAGAGAAAAGGGACAGTTAAAACTCTCTATTACATCCTTAACCACTCCACCTCGCGCGGCTGCGGGCTAGATTGATGGAATAGGATGGGATGACTACGAGCTTTGTAGCGACTGCCCCGGGAGTTTATTGATTTTAAGGTATCGACGTTTATCGAAGCAATAGTTGTGTGCGACGTTTGTCGTGGGACAAATTAATATTGCCAATGGCAATGGCACGAACATCAAATTCAACTGAAGAAATTCTAATCGAAACAAGCGCGTTTTATTTTTTATCTGGCATACGTTTACATCCGGTTATTATTTACATATTTATTTTCAATAGGAAACACTGTGAAATTAAACTCCGAATTTCGGAGAATTGGGAATCAAACAAATATAAACTCCGATAAAGTCAGAATCGTCGGCAAAAGATAAACTCAGAAAAACACCCTCCGAATTTGACGAAAAATAAACTTTGAAAACACGGAGCCCTACTCATAACGCATGCAATGTGTGCGAAGTGTGTTTGGCAGGCGGCCAACTCTGCTGCCTACCACGTCCACTCGAAGGCATTCCTTACCTGGATTCTGTTAGGACATGTTTGGTTTTTTCCCCCCAACCTTATGCTCCCAGGGAGGAAGAAGAGGGCAGTGCCCCCCTGATCACCATGGAAGGGTTCCAGTTTCTCCTGATGGACACCGCTTCCCAGGTCTGGCACTTTGTGCTCCAATACCTGGACACTCTGGAGGTAAGCCCTCGTTTACCTTCTCTGGCACTTGGTTTTTCCGGAAACTGTGAGGCAGAGCAGAGGCAATAAACTTTTTTTTATATAAATTAAGGTCTACGAGAGAACCCTGAGAGCTTTGCTGCTTCATCGTATGGTGACCGACGATTCATTAAAAGAATGGTCGGT
The DNA here is from genome assembly GCA_037355805.1 of Ixodes ricinus. NCBI lineage: Eukaryota > Metazoa > Arthropoda > Arachnida > Ixodida > Ixodidae > Ixodes > Ixodes ricinus. The sequence goes on from JAZHYW010037220.1 coordinate 13,881, forward strand.
GAAACGGCCATTACGCTCTCACGACTACCGTAAAATAGCGAGCTGCAGCCAGGTCACAACAAGAGCCCACCCGCCACTTTAAAAATGTTTGAAAACTAAGCAAAAAACACAACAAATGCCTGCCCCAGACTTGTGAGCCCACCTAGCTAACCGCTTCTTCATTTTTTTAAAATATTATTTCCCAACTACTTGCTCAGCATTTTACAGCATTTTTACGCGAAGTTGGTTCGGTGATACATTAAAAACAGTGTGGCGGACTTTGTATGCTCGTCCAAAGTCCTCCAGACATGACTGAACTGGACGCGGCCATTTTGCTGCCAATGGGTATACATTTTGCTAATGTTCCTTGTTTTCCAGAAAAAAAAAAAAATATTTGCAGGTAAAGTTTTTTTTTAAATTCGGATTTATCCGATAAACTCTGAATCTCAATCATTGGCAAATGCAAAAGAAAGGCGGTATTTAACAATTAAGTTTGGCTGGAGCAAAGGGTCAATGGTACTGATGAAATCCCACACAAGTTTCCTTTTCAAATGTTGGAATACAGTAGACTCTCATTAATTCAAACTCCAGGAAGTCACAGATTTTAGTTTGAATTATCAGAAGTTTGAATTATCAGAAATTCATCTAAATATGATACTAGACAACGTTATGATTTGTTACATGGATAGCTACGCATACAAAGCAGATTTTTTCCAATTTCCTCTACATAGGCCTAATTATAAGCAAATACGGGCATAACACATTGGTGAAAGAACTGTGACGTTAAGTTTATTCATCCAGCAAAAAAGTTGTCGATTGTGGACTGTTTAGTCAGCACATGAGATCTCAAAACAAAATTTTCAATATTAGCCAATGCAAGTAGCTCTTTACGGGACTCTTCCTTTGCAGACAAACTTTCGGAGCTGAGCGATGTTCTCAAAGGCCACTGGGGCTGTGAAAGTTGGTAGTGGGTCATCCCTTTCTTCATCGTAACCTTCACACTCACTGCCGTACTGTGCTGGCATTACTTCCTGTACTATGTCCTCTAATGAGTCATCACAACAAACACACACATCGCTCGTCAAGACTAGCATATTCCGCCAGCTCGGCGTTCACATTATGTGCTTAAAGGCCAGAAAGCATGATGCCAGTGAGCTGTTCCTCATCCTCGATGTCGTCTTGGTCATTATTGCTAGTCTTGAAGCACATAATGTGAACCCCGCTTTCCGCTAATGTGTGCCCGCTTGAGCCCCCTTGAGTGCGCTTCTTTCCGAGCACCGGTGCACTGCGGAGAAGCAACACTCGCGAACACAAGTTCCGCGGGTATTGCTTCTCTGCGGTGCACCGATGCTCAGCGTACTCAACGGGGCCGTGTGAACAAAAAAGTATGAATTAAGCGAAAACGCCGTTCGAATTAAGCGACTTATAAATACATTAAAAGCATAGCTGGACAACCAAAATTTTCAGATCTCTTTTAATTAACCGGAAGTACGAAATATCCGAGTTTGAATTATCGCGAGCCTACTGTATTGACAAATGTGGCCTTACCTTCATTGAAGAGCACGTTGGTAACATTGACTGGCAACAGAAAGAATAAAGAAACCTGTAACAGAAAGAATAAAAAAAACTTGTCTCGAGTTTGTTTTATTCTTTCTGTTACAGAAGGTCTTACCGTTTATCTCAGTTAAAGTTCATTCGGACAACAGGTCATCACACTTGTTAGTCATGACAAAAGTCACTGTTCCGGTATCCAGTTTGGACCTTACTATTTGTGCTTCTACAGAGAAGGAAGGGGTTTGTTTTTGTGACAGTGAAAGCTACAAGCCATAGAGATTTCTCAGAAGGGGAAAGTTAACGCTTCTATAATATACCCTTTACTACTCTATCGCCGCAGAGCAGGGCAATGGAATAGTACAAGATGAAGACGAGCTTCAGGACTACCTCCACGAGTTTGGGTGATTTTAAGGAATCAATGTTTATTGAAGCAACTATTGTTTGCAAGTTTAGTCATAGGATAGAACGCGGTATTGCCAACGGCAAGGATGGCATGCCATATCCTGCTGAAGAAATACTATTTGATACAAGCGTGTTCTTTTGTTGCGCACGTTAAAACCCTAATATTATTTATTTTTACTTTTTAAAAATAGAAAAACACAGCAGAATTAAAGTGAATTATGGAGAATTGTGAATTGAACAAAAGAAACTTTGATAATCTCCAAATTTTCGGCGCAGAATAAACCCCGAATTGAACACCCTGCAAATTTGACGAAAAATAAACTCCTAGAAATTGCTTATCTTTAAGGGTAGGCCTGGTCTGAGGAAGCCAGGGTTTGGCCCCCTCCCCTTTACGCTGGAATGCCATACTGTGTTGTTAAGAATGCTTACTGCAGGCCATGCATTGCGTGCTAGGGTGGATGCAAGACTTTCGTGCGGCCGCTCTTATCTTTGCAGTCACGGGACTGAACCTCGTCGAGTGCCTGACGTTCTTGTTCAACTGAGCTTCCTGACGCTCGGGAAGGTGAGACTCTCCTATTTCTGAGAGGAGGGTTGCATAATTATGCTTGTGCTGCTCCTCCTCCAAAGTCACAGTTTTCCCGATGCAGAGGTGCTCCCAAAACAATATTGATTCTGCTCCAAAAATTACTCCGACACGTAAACTTGGTGGGTTGGACCAGCAGTGTACGTATGAGTTTGGCTAAATTCCTTGGATGAAAATGAGTGGTTCTTTTTGTACTTGTCTATCTATAAGTACTACTCATTGTTTGTTATTTGCCGAAGTGGTCTTAAAATAAGGCTTGGAACGGGCACATTTTTTTGCATTCTCAGGCCAACTGGGTTTCGACAATTTTCATTAAACTTATTTGGGTCAAAACTTTCTGAAAAATTGGGTTGTATTGAGAAACAAAAATTCCCAAATATAAGAGGAACCTGAACTCCCGAGTAACTTTAGATGCGTACAATTTATAGGGTCAGCTCTTATCAATTTCGAGTGTATGGGATGTAGCCTTGACAATGGCATCACAGTGATCCCATGGCACCATCAGTGTTTTAGAAGGTTCACTGTGACGTCATCGTGTTTGTGTAATGTCCTTGGCGTGACTGTCGTCACATGACATCATAGTGTCACATGACTCTATGATGTCCTGTGGTGTCACATGACACAGTGATGTCCCATGATGTCACATGACACAGTGACGTACCATGATGTCACATGGAACTGATGTCCCATGATGTCATATCACACTGTCACATCTCGTGTCACCTGACGTGATCCAACATATAAATGCTGTGCATTTGGAGCACATTTTACAGCGACTAGGCGTTATTGGGAACCTACCGGGAAAATGCATGAGTCGTCCTTCGCGGAAACTCCCGGTGACATCATGACTTGCACGATTGCTCCCGGCCTCCACCGCCAAGTTTATACGAAAAAACATTTCCGTCTGCCGAGCCTGATTTGAACCAGCGACCTATGGATGGCAGCAATCGTTTCCTCTACAATCAACCATTCTACCAACTGAGCTATCACATGTAATTAATTTCACCTTCCATAGTACTTCAGCATCTCGTGAGCCTCCAGCATTCACGCAATGCCAAAGCTAAGGCAAAAGGCAGTGAGTGCATGCTAGAGGCCAGGCATTCAAATGAGACGCCGTTCTCACTTTTTCAGTGACTCGAGAATGTATTGGCTGTAGCAGCACCACCTCGAACACAAGGCCTGCGCCTCACTCCATCCAAACGATGGTGGATCCATGCAGTGCCGCTTACCTCAGCATCGTTGACAGTGCATCTTGCAGCGTCTCGCAGGTGCAACGTTAGCACAGGCAGAAGCGCAACGCTAGATTGAAGCGCCTGCCGCTGCGCGGCGGCTGTCGTCGGAGTTCGGCTTGTTTGCTGCTCAGGACAAGTCGAGGATCCACCAACAATGACGCGATGCACTGGCCTTGTCTTCCTGGTGGTATTGGTCGTAGTCAACACCCCGTTGTGCAGGTGCACGTGCACAATCATGTGGACAGGGAGACACGTTTGGTGTGGCTGAGACCTTTAAAAGTCAGAGCGGATCCGAACAACGTGAATTTCCGTGCGGCCTATCTTTGGTAACGGCTGTCCAGCAACACGCCGGTCGCGTCGCCACGGAGTCTATAGGTTACATGATGACGTAATGAAAACGACGACTTTCTTTGAAACTCCGCGTAAAGCCGACTGACGCAAAATGGGTCGCGCTTTTATATCTATTTCCCTCACTGCACGGTGGTTCTCAAATGGGAGTCCACAGACCCCTTGGGGTCCCTAAAGGTCTTCTTAGGGTGCCTAAAGCCTTTGACCATCGGTGGAGCCAAAGCATTAAAACTTTTTATTGATTCTAGTTGTCCCACAAAGCTATGCAGGGAAACTGAGGGAAAGGAGGCAGTGCGCACGAGGACGCTAATAGCGCTGAGCCCTGACTGGAATGATTAGTGTGTAGACGTCATTTGATGAGTTGTCTCTACTCGCTCGTCAAATGCGCTCAAATGCCGAACGTTGGCATTTGAAGTTTGCATTCAAACACATTCGAACGCCACTTGAGACAAAGGTAGCTAGGTTTGCGTTCACTCCACAAGTCATTCCAGTCAGAGTTCGGTGCTCTCGCGTCCTCGTTGCTCTTGTCTGCTCCTCTCCCTCGGGTCTCCACGCACACATAGACGAAACCTTGCGTGACGAGTGGATAATTGTCCCCTTTAGAGAGCTTCAAAGTTAATTTGCATTCATTTAGTTTTTTTTAATGCGAATAGCATTCTTTGGCTACTTCACGCACTTTTCGTCTATGTATCTATCTATCTGGCTATCTAACCTCTTACGCCGCGGGTCGATAAATAAATAAAAAAATCAGCCAGAACCCATCCTTTGGGAATGATTATCTACGTTAATGCGAATAGCATCAGGACGGTGCGGAGTTATGCGCGTTCGTCAGGTGGCCGGCACACTCTAGATACGCCAGCCCACTCTTGAGGTGATTCTAAATTTGTTGACACTTTCACAGCCCTGCGCACGATCTCCGCAGCCCAGCACGTGCGTTTGTGTCACTTAGGAAGGCGAGCAAAGCACGCGCCATACGCATAAACACTCAAAATGGTACCGACCAGACTTTCTGGCGTCTCAGCTAGTCTCAGCCAACGTACTCTAAACGGTTGTTTATATCTTTACCATAGGACGCGCTTTACAGCGCTGTCACAGCTACCGGTGCGCGCGCTTGTCCATACACGAGGGCTCATTCCGCTCTCGTGAGGGTGAGCACGGCCGCTACATCACCCTCCCCGAGACGCGGGAGAGGGTGAGCTAGGGGCCGTGCTAAGCCTCACGAGAGCGGAATGAGCCCTCGTGCATGGAACGCGCGCGATGGTAAGATATAAACAGGTGTTTAGAGTGCGTTGAATGACTCCCTTCATAGCTCTGTGGTTAGCGCGTCTGCCTGCTGATCAAAGGGTCAACGGTTCGAACCCGCCGGCGCCGGTCTTTTTTTATTTATTTATCGACCCGCGGGCGTAAGAGGTTAGATAGCCAAATAGATAGATAGATAGATAGATAGATAGGATAGATAGATAGATAGATAGATAGATAGATAGATAGATACATAGACGAAAAGTGCGTGAAGTATCCAAAGAATGCTATTCGCATTAAAAAGACCGGCACCGGCTGGGATTCGAACCGTTGACCCTTTGATCAGCAGGCAGACGCGCTAACCACAGAGCTATGAAGGCAGTCATTCAACGCACTCTAAACGGTTGTTTATATCTTTACCATAGGACGCGCTTTACAGCGCTGTCACAGCTACCGGTGCGCGCGTTCCATGCACGAGGGCTCATTCCGCTCTCGTGAGGCTGAGCACGGCCGCTAGCTCACCCTCTCCCGCGCTCGGGAGAGGGTGATGTAGCGGCCGTGCTCAGCCTCACGAGAGCGGAATGAGCCCTTCGTGCATGGAACGCGCGCGCGCCGGTAGCTGTGACAGCGCTGTAAAGCGCGTCCTATGGTAAAGATATAAACAACCGTTTAGAGTACCGTTGGTTGAGACTGGCTGAGACGCCAGAAAGTCTGGTCGGTACCATTTTGAGTGTTTGTGCGTATGGCGCGTGCTTTGCTCGCCTTCCTAAGTGACACAAACGCACGTGCTGGGCTGCGGAGATCGTGCGCAGGGCTGTGAAAGTGTCAGCAAATTTAGAATCGCCTCAAGAGTGGGCTGGCGTATCTAGAGTGTGCCGGCCACCTGACGAACGCGCATAACTCCGCACCGTTTGATGCTATTCGCATTAACGTAGATAATCATTCCCAAGGATGGGTTCTGCTGATTTTTTTTTTTTTTTTTTCATTTACTTTTTGTCATTGTTACAGGGAACCATCACCCTGGTGGATGGAGTCCCCAAAATATCGGTGCCCGAGATCCTGCCCTAACAAATTACCCTAAAATCGTAACAGGCAAAATGAGGCAACAGATTCAAACAAAGTAAAACAGGTCGACAGAAACTCATGTCCCGTTCTGCGTCGGTCGGCACTATTCGAAGTACAGTCGACTCTCATTAATTCAAACTCGAGGGGCCGAAAATTTGTTTGAATAAAGCAAAGTTTGAATTATCAGGAGTTTCTTCCCATAGAGACGCGATAGGATGGGACCTGCACGTTAGTTTGAATTATCCATGCAAGTTTGAATTAAGAGATTTTGAATTAACGAGAGTTGACTGTATCTACATAA